>JARFOC010053185.1:0-19824 GCA_031763485.1 Osmoderma eremita | reverse complement strand
GGAATTAATTCGAAGAGCATATAGCACTGTAACAGTTGATAATTGGCAAAATTCCATCAAACATGTAAAAAATATTGGAAATATTTCAAATAATGGAACCGAAAGTAATAATGTACAGCTGATTCGACGATTTGGCAACCGTGTATCCAATTCTCATAAGCTCTGTACTGCATTCCGAGGTTGAGACGACCTATAGCTGTTTTTACTCTTTATTGAGCTGTACATCATACATTAATGTGTAAGATGTACGGGCATAATTTCTGAATCAATTTCTAGTTAGTAATATAATTTTTCTCATTAATTTATTTAAATCTTACTTACTATGAAATTTGCTCAATTGATTTAAAAGGAATTGAGAAGGATTTATAATGAATAGATATATGTATACCTATTACGTAATGCTTTATTAAGCTAATAAAAATAGTTTTCTTCTTAGCAACAATACGACTAAATCGTTTACGTAATGCAGCACTCAAGCGAAATAATTATTAGATGTAAATATGATTAATATGTCTACGTGGGTAGACCTAGAACATGTCTGCGTCATTACAGAAAAATAGATGCATTAATTATATGGTTTAGTTTGGCCTGTATGTCTTTATTATTCAGACTTTATTATTATCATAATCCTGTTAGGGTTTCAATTATTATTTATAAATTATTATAATAAAAAATTTCCATTTTTAAAAATGCAATGCCCACAATAATTAGTACTCCTAGGAATAGCACTAAATAAAATAAAACTAAGATTATTTGATCGGGACAAATTGTGTTTTTCTTTCGCTTCTTTCTAAACTTTGAACATTTCATACGTTAACTATATTAGAGACTTGTTAAATGAAACTAATTTCCTAAAACTAACTACTTCATTGTGATGATAACCCATCTTACGGAAAAATATATATGCATAGCTAACTATTATTTTCAATGAGAAAGTCGAAAGATGGATTTTAAGAGGAACTGATGCTATATTTAGCTGTATATAGTTAAATTTCTGAGATGTTTAATGTTTATTGACCTTTTTCTACAGACATTATATACCTTTCCTTTAGAACAATATAACTAGACATTTGTTTTATTTCAAAAAAATGTGTTTAATAGGTTATTTTGCAGATAGATTTGAGGAAACTATAATTGTGGATAAAAACTACAATAAAAATTACATGAACGTTATTAATATAATTTTCTAGATTTGTTTATTTAAATTATGAATTCTATTCTATTGAAAACATTCAAAGTAGTTGATAGCACAAATACAAAGTTAGATAGTAAGTAGGAAATACTTTCCACAGGTCTATGAACGTATACAACATATTTGGTGTTAACCAACGATAAGACCATATCCTCTTTGTTTCATTTATTCAATATGCCTATATGTAATACTATGTAATGAATAATAGAATAATAAACAATATAATTGTAACATGTAAATTAATGATTGCATGTATGGAAGCACCCAGCTTTAATTTTAGCTTACTTTTCGGAAATAGAGTATTAATTAGCAGAAGTACAATGCATTAATAATGAATTGAGATATAAACATTAGCAGATCTCAGTGCCCTGTTCTAAATTTGTATGTAAGTATTGATTGCTTTTTAATATTGTTTCTGGCATTGTTATGATAATTATATACACAATATATACCAGCCAATATAATAACTTGATTGTATCCTGCTAGTGCAGTAAATTATGCAGATAGATATTGTGTGCTACGTACGGTTAACTGGAAAAAATTAGGTTGATCCCGGAAGCAGATGAGCGTAGGTCGTTTGTTAAAGAACTGCGTTGGAGAATCATTTTATGTGAGTACCGAACACGACGTATTGTACCTGGTACATATGTTGTTAGTGGCCTAGAGTTTGATGAAGGTCAACTAATATCGTTCATTCCGAAATGCAATTTAATGAGTGCTTTGTAATTCTGCGATTTATGTAACGATTGGCGAACGTGCATGAATTCTAGAACAGGCGACAGGCTGATGATACTTGTGCATGTAGGTTTGGTAGCGGACTGCGGTGCCAAAGAATGACTGATTTCATATTCTCCTTATATCAAATGCCAAGGGCATCGGTATATGTGTATCTATTTTAATAATGCACCTTCATACATTAATTAACTGAATTTGGGTGACATTCTCTAAAATTCGAGGTCCTACTTAATGCAATAATTGTCTGTAGTCTAACCTAAACCTTAATATATGACAATTTTTGTTTTAATTGGACATTTTTTCCATTACTTTCATTATTTTACTGCCAGATTTCGTTGGAACAATTTGAAATAAATGTCTGCCACTGTCGTTATTCTTAAAATTCTTTTCTAATTTGCATGGTGTTTTTTTAATTTATTTTATTTTATTATTTATTTATTTCATTCCTTTTGTATTTTTGTCAAGAAAATCTATATTAAATTGAGCCTTCTGAAATCATATCATCATACAGATGATATGCCTAATATTATCAGTTTCCATCAAAGTTTGAATCATTTTGCTTTGAAATGTAGTCGAAAGCTTTTGTCGCCAGAATATTTGATACGAGGGTTTTGGGGATTTAACCGTGTCATGATAAAATAAAAATATTGGAAGAAAAAGATATACCTACTACAAAAATAAAGTGTATTTATGCATCTTCTTAAGAAGTAAAGATAGGTCAAGAATGTCATAGTAACTGGACGTATCAAATCACCTACGATAGAGGCGAAAATTGTTTAGTGTCAGACTTCAAATGGTATTTGGTCAGTAAAAAATGCCATTGCAATTTAAGTATCATAATCGATTTAGGCCTAATACGCAGTATCGGGAGATCCACACTGCACAAAGTTAATTTAATAAAATTCGGTACATATGTTTCAAGAGCACGTCGGCTCTCATTCTCAACCAATTCCCGAATACTGCGTATTAGTGATATCAGCCCACAGTCCTTGCAATTCTTTCACGGTTTAGGCCGGTTTAACAGCAATACCTGATATATCCAAATTAATATTTTTGTAATTAAAGTATGGTTTAAGAAAAAACAAAGTAAATGGTGTTAATTTTCATCCATTCGGTATGAACGATTCATTTAGTTGATACAGTAGTTGAATATCAAATTTTCATCGCGTTCTGATGGCGCACTTTTACCAACTGCATTGGCAATTTTCTTATAAACAGATTTCTCAAAGTAAAAGGTAGGCATTATTAAACAATACAAACAATGTTTATATTTACATATGCGGGATATTTTTAAAAGTTGCCTCTTTTTAGTCACTATGTGAAGATTCAAATAAGTATAATAACTTTAATGTTCTGTAAGATCCGTTTACATATCATGTACGGAACAGAACATTCCTGTTTCACCCCAGCAAAGATGGACTACGGTATATGTGCATCTATTATTTATTCCATATTGCAATTAGTTCATCAACAAATTTGTTGTAAAGTATTATTGATATCATCCAGTATACGTTAAAACTTGCGCTGGAATTTGAAGAAATTCAATTACGACTTATCGGCTCGCCATGAACGTATGCATATAATTGTATTCTAGTAATGGCAGATTGTTGTATTGAACACGTATGTAGATTCCATAACAACAATAAACAGTACCTTGTTTCAAGGCTATAACAACAATTTGTAACTTTTTGTAAGCAATTTTGTATAGAAGTATGGCAATCATCCATGGATAGGTATAATAAAATTTGTTTATTCGCTACAAATTTGTATTCCGATGTACTACTCTTGTAATATGTATTTCATTTGTATGGTACAATCGTTATATACATAGGTGCTTTTCTATGAAAATATGATTGTTTATACTCCCTATTATTAATTTTGAAACATCTGCTATACAACCTTCATTTTAAAGGATATATTGTGTATGTTATGTTCTATTATTTTACTTGCAATAATCAAAATTTCCGTGACAATAGCTGCTATAATTTATCATATTACACAGGGTGTTTACAGTCCTGTGATTTTATTTTCAAGGGGTGATTAAACATCTTAAAATAAGGTCATTAACGTAAAAATATCTTAGCAAAGTTGCATAATAAGAGAGATATTAATGTTTAAAAAATTGTAATTTTTTATTAGTTGAAAATAATAAAAACTGCATAAAAACATTTTTTAAACATTAATATCTCTCTTATTATGCAACTTTGTTAAGATATTTTTACGTTAATGACCTTATCTTAAAATGTTTAATCACCCCTTGAAAATAAAATCGCAATACCGTAAACACCCTGTATCTATATGTTGACGAGGTCTAACGTAATTCCACTATGCTATATTAGTTACCAATATCCAAGTCATAACGCATTACACAGAAATACGTAAATAGCATGTATGAAAATCGCAAACACATAAGCCTGAAATGGAAGTATTGGACACTTGGAAGAAAGTTACTAATGTCTGTAGAAATCTCCAAAACTAGCATCATTCCAATCTGGACTTATGGCATCGAACTGTGGACTTTCGTCAGTGAATCTAACATTACCCTCATGCAATGAGTTCAGTCGAAGATCTTTCGTGCAATGGTAGATGCTCCATGCTAGGTCACCAATCACATTTTACATTAGGACCTCCGAATTCCAACAATCAGTGATCAAGGGGAGATGCCGGTGACACCAGCAAAGACGCATACAAACAGCTGTTTAAAGCTACTCGTTGAGGAGAATAAATGCTGGAGACTTAAGAGGAAGTGGCCAATAGATCTTAAATAAGCTGTGAAGGGCCTTCTTGTTGGAGAAGGCCAATTGTGAGGCTACATTTTAAGTCTCCCACTCATGAAAATGGCCGATGGAATTTTAAACTCTGATTGGTGTTCAGTAATCAAAAAAGAAATGGAAGTATGTACCTCTTTTCTTACATTCACTGTTCTGAACGACGCTGAGGATCTTATGAGCATTAATGTAAAGTAGTAAAAATCGTTTAGGTACCAAACGATAAAACAAATAAGGAAGTGAATTATTTTGAACAGCGTTATACAAATTTGATTGATAGGTATGTAAACATATTTATTTTCTTATATACTGCGTTAGTTGTTATGTCGGATGGAAGATAATATACATTTATTTTTCAAACATACACAAACAATGTATTAGTGAAACTTGCCTTTCTCGAAGAAGGAGGAAGCGAATTTCATAGATACGCGATACCGTATTCGTGGAAATCGTAGCAATTGATAAAATTGGTCGAGAAGGTTAAGCAAATGCCACGGCTAAACTGAATTTGCGCAATTTCCCATGTGATTGCTCGTGAATTTATGCTAGTCAAGAACGAAAGTGCAAAATATTATCGCATAATAAACAAATTGGTGATAACGTTCTTGCAAATTTCATGGGCAAATATTAAAATATATTGTGTGTACCTTGTACAAATACTGGAATATAGTTCGTGGCGAAATGATTTTTTTTTGTTTACGGAAAGCTGAATCGATTACCATCATGATTCCTATTTACGTAAGATTTTGTTATATTCATCTTACCATATTTCATGTGAGTTGTTTATATACAGGGTCTCCCAAGTTGAGTGTCCTGTTAAAATATTTTAGTGAAGGAAATATACAAAAATTCTGAAAATAAGTACGCAGCTTTAGGCCAAAGTGATTTTTCAGAGTCATTTCTGGTTGTCCGGAAGTCGCCATTAACTTTCTTATTTTAAATGGAATGTTATAATTTTTATTGCATATTATAGTTCTAAAAATTATTCTAAAGACAAAATATTAAGGTCTCCCTATACCTAAATTGGACGAATTTTAGCAGAATGTGCCATTAAACTACACAATTATTAATAGAAAAACGAAAAGAAAAGGTATAGGGAAACTTAATACTAATCTCTGCAGAATTTGATTCTGTGTATCACGATGTAAAAAAATACAGAGTGTTCCATTTGGGAAAATTGAGTTTTGGACAGTTAAACATAATGAGATTCGACACCATATGATATGATGTTAAAGCCTGAGGATTATATTTTCAAATAATAAGCAACTTGAATCTTGAAATTTAGGAGTGTCGTAGAAACGATTTTTTAAATGAATGGCTACCGAAACGATTTTTTTACATAAATTTGAAGATATCTCAAAATCGGTTGCATTTATTTGTAGGGAAACCTTAATGTTTTCTACTTGGAATAACGCTTAGAATCAGAATTTCCAATAGAAATTATAACATTCCATTTAAAATAAGAAAGTTCATGGCGACTTCCGGTCGACCGGAAGCGCGCAAAAGTGGAAACAATTTACTCTGAAGAATCACATCGGCTTATGGCTGTGTACTTATTTTCAGATTTTTTGTATATTTCCTTCCCCAAAATTTTTTAATACGCCACTCAAATTGGGAGAGCCTGTATATAGTTACCCGCACCGGTGTTCTGATGAAATGTATTTGAGAATTAGGTTTTAACAAAAAAACAAATTAATCAAAATAAAATGTATGTACAGCTCTCGCAACGAAACAGCCGACTTTTGACAGCCATAATGTTAAAGTCATACCAACACAACCAAACACAACTTTTTTCAATTTCTTCAATTAGAGCGTTGCCAGTTACCAATTGCATAGATAATGTAAGCACTTAGTTTACATTTGTCATATTGACGTTCTATTTAGTATTGCTAGTTTTCAATTTTTTTTTAACCATAACCTATCTATATACCTCTCAAACCATATGATATGCTTTGTAATGCGTGGCGACCATGTAATGAAAAGAAGAAATGTCAAAAGTTGATTGTTTAATTGACAGAGCTATAACATTAGTTCGTAATTACTAAATAGCAGGTATAATATGTTTGAATTACGAAATTATAAAGTATTCTTGAACCGTTTATACTTCTTCATTGGAGAATGGTAAACAATGATGTAAGGAGAAAATACTTGCAAATTAAATCTCATTTTTGTTTCTTATTTACTAAAGATTTATGTCAGCGCAAGTAAATGTAAACACATGCTAATTTGACAAATTACGAATGAAACAGTGTAAAGTAATATATACAAAGATGTAGTAAAGGCTATTGCTAATTTCATGTCTATAATAAAGGCCTGAATGTAGGTAGGTACAAATACGAAATTATAGTGCATATGCACATAGATATTAGACACGTATTTAGAGTAGAAAAAAAACACAATGCCAGAAGTTTCTTCAGTTCCTACAATTGTATTCCGATTACGAAACTAGACATACACTGCAATTATTACTTCATTTCGTAACTGAATGACAGCATATGATGGCTTAACAATTTTAGGATAATGCCTGTTTTTGGAGGCCTATCTTGTCGTTAATTTTTTTCCGTATATGTGGTGTATACTGGGTGTTTACTGTCTTGTGATTTTATTTTCAAGTGGTGGTTAAACATCTTAATATAAGGTCATTAACGTAAAAATATCTTAACAAAGTTGAATAAGAGAGATATTAATGTAAAAAAAAAATTTATTCACTTTTATTCGTAAGTGATGATTAACCACCATAAAAAAAGATTTTTAACCACAAAACGATTGATCAACAACTTGTGCAAAGTAAATGTAAACGATGGATTATTAGTGAATTTTTTACTAAGTAGGCTGATGTCTGTAACTTTTTCCATCTGTCAAGCTGTTTCATTAGTAGTCCCTGCATTGCTGATTTGACGTACATTTTTCCGAATAAATCCTAATAAAGAAAGTAAAAATGGTCCATCGCACCAACAGTGAATACGTCGACATGTTGTTAATTTCGCCAGAATTCTGCTGCTGCAAGTCGTGCTCGAGTCGCTGAGCGGTTTCCTAGCAGGCCAACACCTATTCCACAAAAATTCACCGCTCTAGTAATCCGTCCATGAGAAACTGGTGTACTGCGAACACGTCAAGGTCAAGATGGCGGTCCAGGCCGACACCAACGAATTTTGGATGCCGAAGAAAAAGTCTAAAATCTTGTCGAGGAAGATGCTTCTCGTAGTTTTCGAAAAATATCTCGCCAAGTAAATGTATAACACAACGCCGGGATAGCGCAGTGGTAAGAGCGCTAGACACCTGCACAGGATGTCGGGGTTCGAATCTCCCTTGCGGCAGCCGATTTTTCTAAAAAGATCAAGGGTGGTCGGTACCCCTCCCGGTACCCTTCAGTGCTGAGGATTAAATCAACACTGCTACCCTCTACGGCGAGGAGAGGCAGTAACAAGCCATAGACTTCACACACACACACGATATACACGTACACAAACCTAATGTAGAGTGATACAATAGGCCTCAAGGCCGCAGTGTTAAGTCTCTGGATTAGGATACAAACAAACAAGCAAACAAACAAATGTATAACATCGAATTGTCTGGCGAACACTGTGCGAAAATCAACTGTATCCTTTTCATGCACAAAAAGTACAAGCTTTACAACTTGAAGATCATCCTTTACGTTTACAGTTTTGCCGATAGTTTCTACAAAAACATGTAGAAATTCCAAACTTTTCTTTCATTGTATTGGCGACTGATGAAGCAACGTTTACACGTAACGGCATAAATAACTTAATACTCATATTTGGGCTGTGGAAAATCCACATGGTGTTCGTCGTAATGGTTTCGAGCATAGATTTTCGATAAACTTTTGGGCCGAATTGGTCAACGGACAACTTATTGGCACATTTGTGTTGCCAAATCGAATGAATGCTTAACCCCCTTGATTTCTACTTAAGCACCACGTAAAAATAAAAAAAAACTACAAATTTTTTTTTAACACTATTTTTAACATGTCTTATTTTGCAACTTTGTTGAGATATTTTTACGGTAATGACCTTATTGTAAGAAGTTTAATCACCCCTTGAAAATAAAATCATAAGACGGTAAACACCCTGTATACCTAGTATACCTTAGTATACCTCGATTTTAGTATATTTTCATATTTTGGAAAGGTAAGCATATATTTTTGCGCATATGTGTTAACTTTAGTAGATACATAGGTATGTTCATGTCTATTTAGTTTTCTATTGTCATGTAAGGAATAATGGTAAGTAATCAGTCTGATTCACGTAAGCTGTAACCTCCACATGAGCGGGGCGAAGTAACTACATATGGAAATAAATCATGTAGGAGGTATATGGTTTGTATAGGTGTTCATTTGTCAGCTTCGAAAGTGAGTTGAAAGAAAACTTAGTTAAAAATAAATCCAAAACATGGTTACCATTTATCAGTATAATTTATTACATGCTTACATACCTCTTCACTGCATTTTTTATTATATTTTTGAAATTCATACACTAACATTTTAAATTAGTCATTTAGGGAAATTTTAATAGTTAAACAGCCGAAAGAAATGTCTTTAGTCAACGTTAAAAAATAACTTCGCATTACCCCCAAATCTAAATTAGGTTTATCGGGAATATCTATTGGAATATGTATTTGTTTTATATTTACGCATGCAAATACGTGCTTATACTTGAACATCACCTAATATGGATGAAGGTTATTCTATCAATTAAAAACTATTGTTTATAGAATAGAGACAATGCTCAATAATTTTCTCCTATTTAATATTGCGATTGTATTTGAGTGTTATACAAAATGTATAGGTTACAGATTTTTGTGTTTTGTATCGGCATATCTTTGGTGATTCTAAAATTATTATTTAATGACCGAAAAATTTACTGTTAGGTGCGTTATTATAATATAATTTTGTTTATATTCGATGCCAGTTTGATAGAAATATAGCTGTTGGGTAATTCATGGTATACTTCAGGCAAAGTGAAAATCAATAAATGCGGGTACAAACCTGGATATGCACTGGCTAGTGCCACACACAAAACGATACAAACACACACTGACTTCATTTTTGCGACTTATCCGTACCGTATACGTATGTATGTATTTATTTATTACTGGTGTTAATCTGTCTTCCCTCTCGCGCCACACTTTTCGATAGCAATGACGATTTTTTGAACTTGTTGTGATATATAAACAGGTCGACTTCGCGCGCCATCTTCGCGTTTTTGTTCTTTTTTGCGGGACTTTTAAAGTGTCGACATGCAAATGGGCATTTTTCGGTGTCGCCGATGTTATCTGGGAACCTTTTTTTGTAGCAAAAGTAAAAATATTATTCAGAAGAAGGTTGTGATCTTTGATCCGTGGTATTCTCTGTGTAATGTGTTATTTTTTATGTTTAAATTACTTTCAGCTAACAGATTTCTTAAAACAATTAACTGTAAATGTGTTATCGGAAATAAGTTTTGACCTTGCTCTAAAATTGATAATATATTTTTCTGTTTGATTTAAGAGCTGACGGGATTGTTACTTTAGATTGATTTTTTTGTTATTACAACATTAAAATTGATTTGAACAAAATATTGAACGTAGGAACATTTTGCAATTTTTAAAACACTCATCTTTAATATCAAATGTCAATAGTTTCATTTACGTGCAACTGGCAGTACCACTTTTTGGAAATTTAAAATGTTAGTAACAAAGATCCCGGCTTTTTCATCCTTAACATATATATATGTGATTATATACCTAACCAGTTTTACTATATACATACACATGTAGGCAATAAAGTGGATTAACAGGATTCTGATAATTAGTATATGAATCGGATAAACAGTGGGCCTTGGTCATACCGCGTATTCGGTTAAAATGCAGGTGCAAGAATTAGAGAAGGTTAAGATATAGTTTTCACATCCACTTGTTAATCCACTAATAATAATAATAATGACAGGAATAATAAAATAAGAATACATTTGCGTATAAGTAGGGATTTCAAAAACAGCATATTCATATAATACAATTATACCAAAAATAACAAAAGCTATAACAATACTAATGCTGCAAGGAACTGCAAAGGTGTTTATACAAAAGTGTGATGGTCCTGATTACCCAGTTTGGAAAGGTTGCAATTTCGAAACACGTTTCATAATCTTCGTTCTTTTGAACTGAGAAGCGTGAAGGTGGAATCATACCTCACACTCAACCTTGGGACAAGAAAAGACATACGTTTCATTATGAATGGGCAATCAAAATTCTGAAGAAATTTCTTCAAGAAGATCTTTTACATATATCGTCTCTACTTGCCCCCAGTGACACCATACCATGCCTCGCTAGGAATTTGGTCTGCGAAATGCTAACCAAATAATAAGAGGCAGGAAGTCGTAGGCGTAGAAAGGATGCCAAGCAAAACAGGCATATTCAATTTTACTTAAGCGAACTAAACTGTCTTGACTACTGTGATATTCGTGAAGTATTTCGAAATTCTCCTGATGAAACCAAACATTGGATAGGTTTCAGAACAAATGTTTGATATGTGCATTTTGAGGGTGTGCTTGAATCAAACATTACCCACAAATCCGTAAATTTCGAGGCTTATTTTAATTTGCTTCCGTTAATATTATAAGCTGTCAGAGATAGCGAAGGTGAACGTGAATATGCACTACACTGCAATTCTTGATGTTCAGTCTAAGCTTATGTGATTCACACCGTTCATGTAGAATATTTAAGTTGTGTTGTAGCTAATGTTTGTTATTGACAGAAGAAATTTCAGAAAAAAAAATTATGTCATCGACGTACCCAAGGATAGGGGAGTCGATCTTTAAGAGCAAGTCGTTTATAAATAGAACGAATAGGAGAGGTCTAAGGTTTGATCCCTGAGGAATTCCGGAAGAGGGAATCTAGTCTTTCGATACAAAGCCGAGGCACCGGCTTTGTGTAGATAAGAGCGGAGAAGTTTTAGGGCAGAGAGAGGATAATTTGCTTACTGTTAGACGAATTTCACGTTAGCAAAAGGATAGGAAACTATAAAGTTCGCAGAAGGTTCTGTAAATGCTGTAAAATATTCAGAAATTCTTTAGGCCTCGTTATTCGAGCATTAGAGAATCATATCTAAACGGAAACTCTGCATTTCAACAGGACGGTGCATCATGCCATACGTCAAAATCCACTAAAAATGGTTTGTGGATTATACTTATATCATCACCTTAATCCTGAACTTTGCAAAGGCCTGGTTAATATTATACCCGGTAGGGTACAGGCAGTTGTTAATGGTAAAAGCTACGTTACGGCTTACTAACCTGTTCTTAGTTAGTATAAATATCGCTTGTTCCACCACTTATTATAATTATACAAAATTAACATAAAAGATGTATGATGAAAATCTAAGACTTTTATTTCCTGGATATACTTCAAAACATTGCATAAAATGTCATTACATCATCCCACAAAACTTAAAAAAAAAATTGGTTGAAATATTTGATGGAATATATACCTCTCACTTCTAATTTAATTGCTTGTTCCAACATATAGCTGTTGGGGCTTGTAAAACATCGTAGTTTCAACCATAGCAACAATATTCAATTTTAGTGGCGTTCTTTTTGCAAGAAATCTCAGTTAATCTCAGCTCACTAGAGAGATTTATTACGCTAAATCTTTCTAGTGAGCTGAAATTAACTGAGATTTCTTGCAAAAAGGACGCTACTATTGTCTACTATAAAATTTGTGGCCTAACTTGGTATCAGTACCCCATCGTATAATACGCAAAAATAGCTTAATTCTACAACCCAATCTCGCAACTTCTTTCTGAATAAAATTCACGTAGGCTACAAAAACCAATTATTAATAACAGAAATGAACTGAAAGAGGTATTTATATAATGGTGGCGCAAAATCGAATCCGCAGTTACTGGAAAATTAGTAAAAGTACTGACGTAGTTGCCAAAGGAAATTCAACATCAGATTAAGTTGTTCTAAAATAATTCCTATAATGGACGTCCCAATACTGTATGTAGATATTTCTAAGCTCCATTACACCTGCGTTAAAATATGATTGCATTTTCAGTTTTTCTAAGATAAAATTTTTAAACTTTGTGTGCTACTTATTGCTGTAAAGTATTTACTACTTCGCTTTGAAAATTGTACCTTATTGATAAAAGTTTTCTTAATTTTTGCGCCATGAATGTGTACCTAGACTTCTCTAAGTGTATGTATGTATATTGAAATGATTTCATACTTTTTAATTGGCTACCGTGTTTGACGAGATTTTAGTTATAGCAATATGGATATTATTCATAGAACGTAATTATTGCTGAATCACAACAAGCGTAGTTTCAACGATAAAAATAACAGAGTTTGTTATGTTATTGCTAAATTATCTAGAACGGCAGTTTAACTTTTCGAATATTTGAAATTCTTACTGTTGTTTCTTACTGTATGGTTTACGCAGGTTACTTATATTTATGTACAACATACATGGTGTTATTAATAACATGCTGCGATAATACACGTCGAATACATTAGTGTACCTCTTGGCAGTGTATTTAGAAAATAAAGATTTAGATAAATCCGCAGTTTGTAATGTACGAAGCTTAAGTCACGTAATATCTGGAAAACATTATTGTTTTTGTCATTTTTTTGTGCGTTTGGTAACAAAGTGTACCATATTACGAAAATTGATGTAATAGAACTTTACTAAAGAACCTAAACTAAGGAATACAGAAGAATTTTTATGAATACAGAAAACAGTTAGTTTTCATTGGATAAGGATTTCTTTTGGGAAAACCAAGTTTAATTCTTTGGATTGTTGGTTTAACTATCGATGTTGTGGATGTTGCGTGATAGAAATTGGTTATGTGCGAATGTAAATTATGAGTCAAATATTCTAAACTAGTCAATAAATACTATAGTAATGTAGAGCAGAGAATCAATAACAATTGGTAAATGCACTTACTTTTATTACCTTGGGGATGTTTAAGTAAGTAAATATGTTGAAGATTTTAAGCAATCATTAGGAATTTGTGGCATTAAGTAATAAGTGATGATAACAAGAACACCGAGGCGCCGTCTCGGAAAAGCAACCCTGGGTAATAATGCCCTCGTTAATAAACTTTTTTTTAAATTATGTTTTGTATATTACTGTTACGACTACAACAACAGCAACTTTAAACCCAGATTACCACCATTACAAATTCTAAATAGTGATTTGATTGCTAATAAAAGACCGAAGAGTAAACGATAAACTCAAACTTCGGTCGATAAATCTTTTAGATTGTGTACGGTACAACTTGACTCATATTAACTCGTAAATACTTCTTAAGGTCGCAATTCCAAAATTATTTATGGTCTTATTCTGCGAATTCTCAGTCTAGTGTTTTATTTTTTTCCTTATTTAGATGCCTGCATGAGTTTAAGAAATCAGATGATGTTTTTTTTTCTATTTTTGGCGCGTATCTAAGTACTTTTAAATATTTCTTTAGTAACTTTTTCCTTTGAATCGATAAGTGACACATGGAGAAACAATTAGTGTACATTTTTGATGGATTGAGTTGAGGATCAGTAATTCTATTTATGGTAAACAAATAAAAATAAATAAGATTCTATAAATAAGAGTGTTACTTTGAAAGTTGAAAGTACACGTAATGCCTGGCGTCCGGTTATTCGCAGAATTCCACGCGCCAGACATCGATTGCGACACCTCTTAATTTATGATTAGGTCGAAGTATTAGCTCCAGAAGGGTTACACACATATATTCTAAAGTAATGACCAAATCCCTGACGTATAACGCGTCCGCACGTGAACATTTTAAACGTCATTGTTTTATTTCGAATATGGTAATGATTGAGCGTGGGCATCTGATATGTGATCTCATCCACTGTTGCGGAATGGTCGCTGATTTGTGAGTGACCGTATTTACATGTAAATAACATACATCACTTCTGAATTTGTTATTGGCAGCCTGACCGCAAAAAGTTCCTACACTGTGTATAATTTGCAGGTGTATCTATTTGCATAATAAGTGAATATGTGCCTATTCGTAACGCTATTAAATAAACAAATGATGTATAATCACAAATACTAACCACGTATAAAGTTCAAATCAATAATTACTTCAATATTTATAGAGTGCATACCTTTATTTGACCGTAAAAAACTATCAATTTTCATTACAGCAAGAATAAGTTCGGAACTCTATTAGAAATGCTTTATCCCGAAATTCAAGAAAAAACACTTAAACGCTTGTATATCTACCGTGCTTTTTTGTTACGTTACACATACGTATTTCCTACAGGTAACGTTAAGCGACATCATGGGCAACCAGTTATATAAAATACATACAATACAGATACGGTGGCTTAAAGTAGTAAAAAAAAATACCCTTACCACTTCGATGAGTGAAGAACTCCTGGATACGTATTTCGGCAACTAAGTTGCCATCCTCAGCAGAATCTACGAAGGCAGATAATGTTAGACGTCGCACTCTGGGAGATTTGCACCACACAGAACACCACTTGAATAACAGTGTTATTCAAGTGTTATTCGAAAAAGTTGTTTATTTTATTTTATTTTTCTCGAAACGCTGTTGATGATTTGTATTTTATATGGCTTATAATTGAACTCTTTAACGGTTTTGTATATCGAATTTCATAATGTTTGTCTACATCTAAAAGCGTTCCTCTACATAACTTAGGATATTCAGATTGATGTGTTCTGTTCAAACGTGATTGGTTTTATTTATTTTTGTGTGAGAACATAACCATCTGCTTTGAATTTGTTAAAAATATTGAGCATAGTTTTCGCACATGCCATAGGCCTTCAGGATAATTGACTGAAAACATGTCCCTAACCCGCCTTAAATTATTATTCTTCTGGTCTGAATGTTATCATTGCCACCTTTTCATTTTTGTATTACCTGTTCATAATTTGAATAAATTTTTTACTTTTCAATAAAATGTATTTGATTTGTAATTGATGTATGAATAAATATTTAAAAAAATTAAAAACAATAATAAAGACATTTTTGACACAAACGATTGTATTTTTTCACACTGACGACGCGTTAACGTATAACTGGTTGCCTACTACGTCGCTTAACGTTACCTGTAAGAAATACCTATGTATATCGTTACAAAAAAGTCCTGTATATAAAAGTATTATTTTGTACTTGAAGTCTGAAAATTACTAAATTTTCTTATACTTAAGCAAAGAATCGTAGAGTGTATCTGCTTGACTTGTCAATATGTATACTTTCTATAACTGATGGGGGTCTCAACCCTGTTAGAACAATTATAATTTAACTAAATTACATTACATGCTGTACTGAAATCAAATGTTGCCTAATACTTTCCTTCAACTTTATGATCATCTGAAAATTAGAGTTTTTTAAAATATGATATTAAGAATACTTTAAAAATATTATTGAAATCTTTTTTCATTCGGCCATACGGTTCACAATGGCAACTCAAGTATTGCCGAATTAATTATTTTGTTGTGAGCTGAGGTGTGATCCGTTATATTGTGTTTAATATACTCCACCACAGTCCTTGCAATCTTCACAAATCCTTTTAGCATGAAATACGACGCAACAAAACAGTAACAAATGAAAATCAAGGTTACACTTGTGGTATTTGCAAGCTTCAGTTGCGAACCTGTATTTTTCCATAAAATAAAATATTGGTGCATGTATAACTCGTAAAATGTTCTCTTCGATGCTTCACACAATATTAACATGAAATTTTTGGTTAAAATAATTTATTAGTTGTGCTTAACAAAGTGCAGAGAACAATGGGAATTTGATTATAATATAATTGATTTTGTACGTGTATTGTTGCAATATTTGTAAGTGCACCCATATACTTATGAAAATATACACAATTATTAATAACAAGAAAACGAAAAGAAATAGGTATAGGAAAACTTAATACTAATCGTTGCAGAATTTGATTCTGTGCATCATGATGTAAAAATATACATTTTTGGACAGTTAAACATAATGAGGATCGACACCATATCGCGGGCAGAATGTAAAATTTTTAGGGATATTTAGGCTATGATTCGAAAGCCTAATGGTTATACCTTCAAATGATAAGCAACTTGAATCTTGAAATTTAAGAGTGTCGTAAAAACATTTTTTTTTAAATCAAAACAGGCGAAACGATTTTTTAAATAAATTTGAATATATCTCAAAATCGGTTACATTTAAGTATAGGGAAACCTTAACATTTTGTATTTAGATTAACATTTATAAACAGAATTTGCAATAAAAATTATAACATTCTATTTAAAATTAGAAAGTTAATGACCACTTCCGGTCAAAAGCAAGTGATGCAAAAGTGAAAATAATTTACTCTGAAATTTCACTAGGGCCTAGGGTAGTGTACTTATTTTCGGAACTTTTGTACATTTCCACCCACAACATATTTCAATAGGCCACTCAACTTGGGAGACCCTGTATACATATATAAGGCAACAGTAAAACATGACATCGTTTATCATAGATACACATTTTTTGGAAACTTTTCTATTCTGAATTTTCCTCAAATACACTGTTAGAACATGTCGGCCGCATTCAAGGTAAATGAAACGATACCCTGGGTAAACCAATAGATATGTCAATTGTGACCATTCTGTTATTCTGACTTTGGGAAGCAGTGTATCAGATAATCGATTAGTTTGTATCACTGATAGACACATTGATTGTTCGTTAGTGTACATAAGTATCCATTTAAGTATGTGTAATGTTCCGTAAATTATCTCAAATTAGCATAAGATGAATCATTATTGACGATATCCTGGGACACGTGAACATTTAATTAGCATTTGTTTATAAATAAGTTAAGGGTTATTAACGCTTGTGTTAAGCTCTTCAATAGGTACTCTAAAACATTGGTTATTAGAGTAATTATACCCTTCAACGATTGTGTTCTTCTTGTGTTTTATTAAACCCAGCAACTTTTAGCAGTTTGAGTTATAAACTTGAATTCATTAATGGGAAATGACGTATATAAACTATTTTAGAATCATTACACGAGTACATTCGTACATTTATAGAACACAATACGGCGCCGATATTACTTAAAGGATATTTTGCATGTAGGCCTTTTTTACATTGTCAACCGATTGGGTTTTGTCCCGCATCTTGACGTAAACATCATCAGCATAATGTTTCATACAACTTTCCCAGGTATCCGGAGTAAACACTGTTGCTTTGTTTTGACCTCATGCGGTCGCGCTTCGACTAAAGAGGTTAAGAAGACCTGATGAATGATTTAAAACGAAAAGAATGCCAACCCGACCAGGATACGGCTACATGCCTATTCTTGGTCGGAATATAAAGACGCGACATGGAATTCCCACGCATCTTAGTTTTTAGAACTCGCATGGCATATACAAGCAAATTATTTTAAATTTTAATTTTTCTTGAAACTATCTTGCGGTTATACAATTAGTCTGGGAGTATGAATTTAGTTATAGATAGGAAAAAGAAATACATTATATTCATTATGTTCGCATATATCAGGAAATACTTCTATATAGTCAAGGTTGTTTCATTTCAAAGAAATATGACTTATCTTAGTAATAGGTTACGATGAACGATTTCAAACGATTTCGTGTGGTCCATGTAAAATAAACATTAAAAACATTAGTAATTTTATTTTGCTAGTTATTTCTACTAAGGGAAATTATATTGAAAAGTGGAGCAGCCGAATAGAAAATATACATTGTTTTTACTTGGTAGGAAATAAACAACTAAAGATCCCATGATAATTAATAAGATTGCTGAAAATGACTCCAGACAAAAATAATAGTCCCCATTTACAAGCCTCCTGGCTCTTAGGGGGAGGCAGGGTGTGGTCTGCCACGCCAGACAATACAAAGAACAAAATATTATTGCCTCCAGTCAATTCAAGAAAATTTGAAGTAAGAAGAGGGTTGAGACAAGGAGATCCTCTATCAACGACACTCTTCAACATGACATTAGAAGTAATAACAAGGAATAGCAAAATAAAGACTACGGGAACAATATTTAATAATGAACACCAGGTTCTGGCCTTCGCAGATGACCTAACAATCATCACAAGATCAAAAAATGAACTAAGCAAAATTACAAACAGACTAGAACAGGAGGCAAGGAAATTGGATCTGGAAATAAATCAAAATAAAACGAAATATATGGTTATGGGAAAAACAGATAAACTCTTGGGAGAAGCTAACCTGGTGGTGAGCGCAGAAAACAACGAAAAATATGTTTTCGAGGGAGTAAGTAAATTTGTCTACGTGGGAGTAAATATTGAAGAAAATGGGCGCGAAGAATAAGAAATCCATGTAAGAATTGCAAAAAGAATTCAGAAATACGCAAGCTGGAAGAGTCTCATCAAATCAAAATATGTGTCAAAAAACAAACGAGAGAATCTATAAAAGATAAGACTTACCGCCACATATGCTTGTGAGACGTGGGTCCTAAATAAGGTGGAAGAGGAGCAGATAAAAAGGTGGAAAAGGAAAATGCTGCGTGCTATATATGGAGGAGTAATAACCGAGGAAGGATGGAGAAGACGTACAAAGGTGGAAGTAGAAGAAACATATGAAAGCCCCAATATCGTAGCGTTTGCCAAAGCCCAAAGAATAAGTTGGCTGGGGCATGTAGAATGACTAAGCAGAGAAAGGCTACCAAAATGGCCGTTACCAGAAAACTTATAGGGAAAAGAAAAAAGGGGAGACCAAGAGCAAGATGGATGAATAAAGTGGAGGAAGATCTAAAAAAAATGAAAATAGGAAATTGGTAGGAGATGATAGGGAATAGAGGAAAATGGAGAAATGTAGTCCGTAGAGCACTTCAAGAAAGTTCGTAATATTAGTATTTTATTAGCCCTGGGCCTTAACGGCCTGTAGAGCAAATTATTATTATAAGAAATAAAGCTAATGTTTTTTAATTTCTTCAAATTTGTGTGTTGTGTTGTTGAACGCAAAATCTCCCTCGACGTATCCATGAATTGGCACAATTTACTAGAGCTTGGTCTTGCCGTCGAATTGTCGCCGCAGCTGCCTCAACGAGGTTACGAACATCATCTAAATCAATTATGTCGTTGGTGTATACCATGGTCTTCATAACGCCCCATAAGTAGAAATCAAGGGGGTTAA
>JARFOC010053175.1:0-19827 GCA_031763485.1 Osmoderma eremita | reverse complement strand
GGTTTATTCATTGTAATAAGAACATTACAAGAAACGTCAAAAAAAGATATATATAACAAATACAAAATCATGAAACAATTTCCACAAACAACAGATTAAAATTATATATAATGACATATATTCGAATTTAAAACTTCTTCAAGAGAATATAGAATTCGAATTCGAAGATCAAATTTGTTGGGAATGTTGTTGTGTTGTGTGAATCAAAACACAACTTTATTGTTTCGCTCGAGCTTTCGGTTTTTATTCAAAACCTTCTTCAGGAGTACAAACTACAAAATATGCGTTTGATGATAGGACAAAAGATAAAGAAAATTATGTTGCACTATTACTTATATGTCGTGACTTAAATTGTTGTTTAACATGTTAAAATATGGACAATATATTTACGTTAACACATTAAAATGTTGAATAGTATAACACAATCACACATTACAGCAGACAAACATATTTAAAAGCGACTATTACGGAGAATTCTATACATATTCATTTATAAAAGTAACATCGTTGATGTAGTCACAGCAGAATTCAAGAACGTATTAATACGTTCTTGAAAACAGGAATCACTAGCAATACGTCATCCATGCCAACCTCTCAAACAGAGAAACACCGACACAACTTGAAGAATTGTGAAGGCGGTAAATTCAAAATAAATATATACAGGCTGGACATTATTAATCAATCTGAAATATCAGTAAAAATAGCAAGGACTGTGAGGCAGCACAATAAACACACTGTTCGGATTACTCCTCCCGCACAAGTATTAATTGATTCGGGACGACACGTATTCCCGAAACACGTGTCGTCCCGAATTAATTAATACTTGTGCGGGAGGAGTAATCCGAACAGTGTGTTTATAGTTTAACTGACAGTTAAAAAGATTCGACATCATATCGCGACCAGACTGTAAAAATTTCAGGTATATTTAAACTATGATTTCAAAGCCTAAGGGTGATAAGCAACTTGAATCTTGAAATTTAAGACAAAAACAACATCAATTTTGTAAATTAAAGGTGGGCAAAACGATTCTTTACATATGCTTGAAGATGTCTCAAAATCGGTTACATTTTGGTATAGGGAAACCTTAACATTTTGTATTTAGAATAACGTTTATAATGAGAATTTGCAATAAAATATGTAACATTTCATATAAAATAAGAAAGTTAATGGCGACTTCCGGTCAACCGGTGGTTATGCAAAAGTGAAAATAATTTGCTCCGAAAGATCATTTTGGTCTAGGGCAGTCTACATATCTTCAGAATTTTTGTGTATTTCCTTCCCTAAAATATTTTAATAAGCCACACAACTTAGGAGACCCTGTATATTTACAATGTACTTGTAATGTGTGTCCGTTTTTAGAATAGCAGAGGAGTACATTTAAAACTAATTGTTTGTACTAGACCTTTCCTATTGCGTCGATCCAAGGTACACGATAGTTGTCCCAAGGTATACGAGCACATTATACCACAATCCAGTAAGCAGTACATTTGTTTTGTTTTTGTTATTTCTCCGTAAGTTAAGTTTGATCGTTGCAAAAATAAACATGTCACGAACGTATTGTAGCATTGATTGACACCACAAAACTGCAATTTAACTATTCAGTATGAAATTATAAGGATAAATTAAAAATGGTGAAAGGAGCAACAATTTCTCCTCAACAAATAGTTTGAGGAAAATACGGAATATTTGAAATCAGGCACTTTTCTTTTCTATAAAAATAAAAAGCTTTGTTGAAACATTTCATAGATTTTCAATGGAGAGTTCAAGCAGAAAGTGATATCGTAAATGTTAATTTAGATAAAGCGATTATAGCGAACATTTTCTGTGATAAGAAAGTAAAATAAAGGCGTATTATTGATATTTATAAATAACAATTATTATTATTGATATTTTTACAAATTAAATTCTTCGAGACAGGTAGGAAATAAACCATTTAGTATCTATTGCAGTCGCATCGCCTTGGTGCACAAGGGGCTTTTAGATAATCATTGCAGTGTACCAACTGTATTTTCTAATTCCATATAACCAGTACGCCAAATAGTAAAGGTCTGAAAACATGACGGTCACATTTAAGGGATTCCCGCTTATAATCTGTGCCTATATATACTACTCAATCGTTCCGGTTCATTAAGCGTACTTCCTCACACTCACCGATCCGCTTAATAATCTACTTAATTACAATCTACTTCATAATGATATGACTATTATCTAACAGTGGAGGCCAAATAACTTACAATCAGTAAATATTGTTAAAACGAAAGACAGGCAACAGGTTACAAATAGAGCCATGTAATTACATCCTTAAGAGTTAAAATAGAATTTGCGAATAAATTCCGACATTCTTTTTCTCAAACTGTAGATCGATTTGAACATTTACTAATGACTATACACCTATCGCGGTATATTAATGGAAATAATCCTACCATTAAATAACTATTTCAAAAAATAACCAAACATTAAAATGTTGTGGGCAATCAATCTGGAAATATAAAGTGCCCGTAGTTTATATATAGTTAAATGGGGATAGAATTTATTTAAATAATCATATACTTAATATGTTATGTATGTACGTATTTTAATTTACTCTTAAAGCAAAAAAAGATCGATTTAGCAATTAAAATAGTGAAACTGTACAAGGTTTAAAACATTTGCTGACAAAATTAATAAGATGATACTGTCAGTTAAATATTGGGTATAATACCAGCCGCTGTTTGTGACATAAAGTCTGAAATGAAAATAAAACGTCAGTAGTAATTAAATTCCTGAAACGCCAGGTTAAGCCCAATGCAAATAAAAGTTTTCATTGGATATATAAAAATCTTTAGTACCTATCAGGTTCGTTCGACGCAGGAAGAACAATTAAATTTGAAATAGTTTCTCAAATTTAAAATGAAAATATTCCTTTCCATATTACATGTGCTTGTGTGTGTGAAACATGTTTATACACAACGAGAACTCTAAACACTAAGTACATCTAAAAAAATATATTTCTCAAGGCTGGTCCGTCTAGTTGCATTCATTTTCTACCACTTTAACAATCAACCCGGATGTCACAGGTGTATGGGTTTTCTAAAAAAAAGGATAAAATAGTAATTGAAATATTCGTTTAAATTTAAACTATAAACTATGCAACTATAGGTACTGCATACATTTGCGATGATTCTCACAATTCGTTTCTGCGCCACAGCATGTTCAGCAGACGACCCTCCCCAAAAAACAACCCCATATCGCAATCTACTCTCAACCAAGGCATAATATGTAGCTATCAACTGCTCTCTTGTTAGTACACAGCTTAAATTACGAAATAGGTACATTAAGGAATTGACTTTAGAAACTAAGTATTCACTATGGTTTTTCCATGTAAGACTCTGATCCAAATGTAGGCCTAAAAATTTAGAACTATCCGTAGATGATATCATTTCACCGTCAATACAGAGATTAAGTGACGGTACACTATGTTGCCTACTGTGGAATGTCACATATTGGGTTTTATTTCCATTTAATAAGAGTTTATGTTCGCTCAACCACTCATTAAGCCTGTTAAGAAAATAATTACATTTATATTCTAGAGTTTCTTTTACTTTATTAGATATAACAACAGAAATGTCATCAGCATACAAATGTATATGACTGAGATTGTCCAGAAAATATTTTCAATGTCAATATATAACAAAAATAGAACAAGACCTAAGACCGAACCTTGCGGTACTCCCATACTATTCTTGAGACTAGTAGAATTGATAGGTTTTATAGCTACTTCAAAATTAAAATTCAATGATACAATCTGCTTCCGATCACTCAGAGAAGACGATACCCACTGCAATGCAATCCCCCTGACACCAATAGCCGACAACTTCCTCAACATAATGGCATGATTGACGCAATCGAATACCCTGCTAAGGTCACACAGGATCGCAACAGGGCACTCGCTCCCGTAAAGGTAATTTAATATATTTCGATAGAATGAATCAGTAGCAGTAAGGGTTGACTTCCTACGAACCAACCCATGCTGATACGAGTTATAATGTTGAAATTATTTAAATAATTTAGTAAACGGAGAAGAAAACCATGCTCAAGGCCTTTTGAAAACACAGAAGAAAGAGTAATTGTCGGGATGTGAAGAATTAACATCCCGACAATCACCACGTTTATATATGGGGATTATTTTACTTAATTTCAAACTGTCTGGCAATACAGCATTAGTAAATGACAAATTTATTAAATGCTGAAGCGGCCGAGCAATAGCATTTGCCACTCTATTCAATAAAATTGCAGGTGTCTCATCAAATCCTGATGACCAGTTAGATTTCAAACTTCTTGTTGTTAGAATAGACATAACCTCATTCAGATCCAGTGGGAATAAGAAAACTGATGAGTGTATTTTGGATATTGTATTATTGATGTTAGATTGATCTAAATCTGAGAATTTTGAAACAATACTATTAGGAGTGTCAATAAAATACATATTAAAAAGATTAACAACCTATCGCTTTTATCATGTTAGACGTACGTACTCTTAGGTTAAACTTCTTTGTAAATCAGGTATTTCCTAAATCCGCATATGCCGGCAAATCGTTCACACCAATCCATGGCATCGTTCGATGGACTAATTTGAAAATCCGCCAACCCGTTCATCCATACACTTGTTGGAACAATTTGCTGACAGTTCGTCACACCATTCGAGTGTTTATTGGAATGCATTGTGTGCATCATGCATGCGGCTGTCGTCCATCTGATGATCAGCATACTTGAAGGAACATAGCTTATACGTCAATGTTCTATAGGCAGCACAAACAGTATCGCTCCATATAAGAAGTACCGATTATCCATTAAATGTATTAATATACATACAATAGAATTTGTAAAATATAAATTTGAGTTCTAAATTATATCGTATTGACACAAGCCGGGCAAATTCTAAAAGACAATTACTTGACACTTGATAAAGTAATTAATTTGACTTGATAAAATAAAATGTAATTTCTGAAATATCAAAAACCTAAAGATGAATTGAAAAATATAGTTTGGAAATATTGGTATCAAAAGAAATAGAGGGCATTTTATTGGATAAATTAAATTGGATGATACCTTAACCACCTTTTATATGTATTATGTTGTGTTCCACCCTGTTCTCCTTCTTCTTCTTCTTACGCTTCTCACTCCACAACTCCAATTTATTTTGCCTTCTCTTATCCAATCATCCTTTCTTTACACTTATTTCACAATTTCTTAAACAGCTCACAAATTTCTTTACCATTTCGCAATTTGTTTACATTACAATCTATTCACCACTCTCGCAGCCCTCTGGTATCTTCGTCACCATTACACCAGCACACTTTTCTTTCCTTTCCCTTCATACACTGCACTGAAATGCAACGCTACATCAATAGTTTTATTATTGCAACATTAGCTGAGGGTCCTTCTGTCCATTCCTTGAATTCTGTGGTCGCAACTTGCGCTCCGGTAACTACACTGGCATTCCCTTGTTCGTCTGACAAGTCCGTGTTAAAATATATAAAGCCCTTCCAAACTCCTTGTTGTTTTGTGTAGTGTTATATGCGATAGTATTGTGCTAATTTACAATATACAAAAATAAAATTAAATATTCTTTGATTTAGTAATATTTTTCATACCAAACACCTGCCCCCCTGGCTGAACTCGTATTACCAACACAACACAGGCAATTTGAAAGCATCAATTTGACATCGAAACAGCAAGTTTCAAGATATACTGCAGTTAGACAGTCGCTGACCTTAACTATAAGTGTGATGGCTTGGAAGTTATATTGTGGTGTGTCTAAACATGATCGTGAACCGGAAAGTGTAGATTACAGGATGAATTCCTAATATTGAGATTATTATACTTGTTACTAGCTAGTAAAATGTATGCCCGATAGCAGGGCACTGATTAGAAGGGCCGCAAGAGAAACAAGTAATAACTTAGTCTGTGTGGATCATCCACATGTCCGGTTAATGAGGGATGACTGATACCTGCTATGATATGTTACCGAAGCACGTTGATCAGACCCGAACAGTGAACCGGCAACGATCTATTGTTAAATTGATATTTGGGTTAGTAAATAAAGAGTTCTGTAGATTTTGTGCATTTGATCTAACGTATACATACACATTAAACACAAAAGGTTGTAAGAGATTCGCAACCATGATCAGTCAGTTTTCCTTTTGTCAATAATCTTGAAGAATAATGTATATAATTAGAATAAGTTAGAACCATATTAAAATAAAACAGCTGATACTCGTAAATAAAACTTATTCAATTCTTTCAATGTTTTTGTAGCGTCAACCTTATTTCTCAAACTAGGCTTGTGCTAATTTAAGAAAATGCGTACTTATTTTCTCCCTGTATATTTCAGCGTTTGCGTACAAAGTATATATGTTTCTAATTCGTTGTCCTGCTTAGACGATATTCAATAAAAATGAAAGTAAAACCAAAGAAAAAATTAAATAATCAAATGTTTCAATTTTGGTGGCAGAGCCGGTACATAATGTTCAGCGCAATTAACAGTTACCCAGATATTTGTTCTAAATTGTGTTATACAACTTCAACCAAACTTTACCGCTGGTGATATGTTTTCGTGATCGTCACTTTCAAGCTAAAACGGGGCGCAGTTGGCTGAAGTCAATTATTCATTCGCACAAAAACCTTCAGGGCTCACTCCGCTCTATTACTTTGTTGCGATGATTGATACAAGATTGTAAATATATCTGTCATTGATTAAATATCTCAAACAAAAAAAAACTGACTACAACAGCTTATTTTCTTTCTATGCAAGCATAATATTTAGATATAACCCGTTACAGTTCATACAGCAAACCACAAACATTATAGTATCTAGTTTCATACCATGTTTTTAATATTTCTTGGAGCCTAGAATTCAGCCAACATAATTTGCATTTTTCTAACATACGGCATCCCTAATCGGAGTTGGCCTGAACGTTTGTTGATTTTTATGTTTATGTTGTGTAATTCAAAAATATTTGGCTTATTTGCACGTCGATGAAAGAAACAGCTTAGCTATCCTCACTAATTTCGAATGTTAGTCTTGCTAATTCACCGTACTATTTTTGGATCACAAATATTTTTTTCTTTATTTGATGACATCGACAACATACTCCATTTGCAGATCGTATAGTTTTAAGCTTTTGGCCTAAGCTAGATTAGTATCCACAGTTTACCTCATTTTTTTTCTTCTGTCTTTCTTTTATGGAAATCTTAATCAAAATCGCTTTAAATTTCTCCGTTCACAGGAAAGTGTTTCTTATCAGAAGGTTGTTTTAATCTTCTGTCCAATTTTACATTTTTAATTAAACGGCTTCCCATACTTCAATTTTCTAAATTTTAAAGTATTAAAATAGAATTCCCTACAGTCAGTTACAGTTTAATGATTTATGAGCATTTTACAATAGTTTCCTAATATAATTCATAGAACACATCAACAAGAAACACAACTAAATATATGTAATCGGTAATGTAACATACATATATGGCACACAGAAAAGCAGCATACGATTGGAAACGATGTACTCAAAACTTAATATGTTTGTTGTTCTAAAAGATCAAATTGTTTTCACTGATTGTTCTACTTCCAAATGGAGATGATTTTAACCTTTGATTGATAAAAGTAAAATAGAGATGGCCAAGATAGTCTTTGAAACTTCGCCATGGTTACAACAATCTTTCCTTTGTCCGTAAAATGGGCTAAAGTTTTTTGAATAATATTTCTTGAAAAATTTACTGTCTAAAATATCTATTTCTAACTAGGTACGATACAGACCGCACTTAAAATTTCCAGATGAAATAATTCAACAGTATCACCATGTATGATGTAGAAACAATGCAATGGTAATTATTTGAACTGAGTATACTATTTAAATACGCTTTTGCTATTTGCAATCAAAACTGAAGGTGTGTAAACCTTTCTTATCATTAAATAAATTAAAGAAATATTATTAAAATAGTAGTATTCTCCGTGTCGCACTTGGTATATTTCCATTATATGAATAGTCCCAAAATTACAGAAAGGCATATTCAACCGTCATTGTAGTAGTATATCTCTATGAGTAATTCATATATGAACAAAGGGAGTCAGATTCCAATTGATGTGAGCTACTGTATTGCATAACAAAGGATGCCATTTGTTGTATTGAGTTTCGGTACGACTACTATATTATAATAATTGTCACTGTAAGAATAATGCCACTGCTTTGCAAATTAGATCCTGTTTACTATCGACACGTATACCACGATTTCTGAAGCAGATCAATGTCTGTCTACAAACATAGTAGTATGTAGGTATAATATAGTTTTAATATTTTGTGTGAAAAATACATAAAAGTGAATAAAATAAACCATTGAGTTTTGTATACTATATGACTGGCATTCTAAATTATGTTACCAAAATGTAATAGTTATTAATTTCAGTTTAATTTAATTTAAGCGGATTTTTTTACAATTAATGTTGCCGTTTCTCGCATCCCGTTTTCCATATTCGTCTATCTAAACAGTTTTTTTTTGAGGCCTGTGACCTCCATGTTTTCCTATATAACTGATTTCCATCTTGTTCGAAGTCCTCCCTTTGCATTTCTTCGGTTTGGAGTCTATTCCCATGTTTGTTTGGGTATCCCATGTTTTTCCACCCTGACCAAATATCCAAACCATGACAATTGATAATCCTCAACTCTTTTCTGTAACTCTTTCGCTGACATTTCTTTTATTTAGTACGGTTGTATTCCGTGTACTGCTTATTCTTGCTATTTCGCATCACCTTCTCTAATACGACATTGCAGCAGGTTAGTACCCATATTTCTGACTAGTAAGTAACGCAGCTGTTAAATGCCGCTCAATATATATTCTTTTGGATATCTTTATTCCACAAAATTGGATGCAGCGCTCGCGTTATTCTTTTTTCCTTGGCTATATTTTCTTTTATTTATTATGCGCTCCACACTAGACTTGAATCTATAGAAATAATGAAGAATAGTAACAACTTCAATCGCGAGGATGGATACCAGATCACCAATTGGCCGGAGAAGTCCACCGGGGACTTCTGTAACCCCAACCGGACGCGTCCCCAGATAGCGGAAAGGGGAATGCTCGCTGGCCTTCGCCAGAAGGTAAGGGGGAAATAAAATACCCTTCGCGGACCAAGAGGATTGCACAGACCGCTTTCCGGTCGTATTACGAACCACACCGTAGGCCGCTCACCATGCCTCGTGGTAGGAGCGGGGATCTTGACTTTGCCGCCCGGGTAGCGTGGAGAAAACCACTTTAAAAATCCACAATCCAAAGTTAGTCTCGTGCCGAGGGATGAATGGCTGTAGTGTAGTCTCAGCCGCAAGCGATGACTTAAACTGGGGAACCGGCCGAACCCCAGGACAAAAATGGAGCCTTCCCGGGAGGAAAAGGTCTTCGCTTCCGGTGTTGACGTTTTATTGGTGTCTACTCGTGGGAACAAATGGATAATTCTAACAAAACACAAAAACCAAACAATAAAGAGAAATATAGTGCAGAAAACTTAAGATTGAGTAGAGAAGTGGAAGCTACAGGAAAGACAAATGAAGTCGAGATAAATCCCTTCGCAAGACAGAATACGATTAGAAAGACTCCGCCTCGGTCTAGAAGCGTATCACTCCCAGTTGTGGAAGTGATCGCGGAAGAGGAAATACGGAACAAAAACAAGAGAAAACGTACGGAGGATTCACTTATGACAAATAGCATATTCTCCGGAAACAACATGTAAGGACGGCGAAAGATATAAATCAATAGTTGGAAAAATGTGTATGCTAGTTAGCAAACTAGAGAAGCAACTAAACCTTGCATATAAACCAAAGAGGGAAATCCAGGAGATGAGCGCGAAGCCGAGCACAAGTGTGCGGCAGCTGCAGTCAGGCGAATTGGGGAAGTGGATGGATGACGCCGTGGCAGGCAACTGGAAACAACAACAACCCATCGAGGTCATGGAGAGAACAAATCACGACCTGAGACAAGAAATGGACCAGTTAAAGAAAGTACGTCAAAAAGACTTGGCATCTATAAATGCATATTCCAGCTTCGATAACTGTGAAAATTGTAAAAAGACTTTGAAGCAGCAGCAGAGAAGAATAATGCTTGCACAAGATGACAATTTCGAGTCTTTTCAAAAGGTCTTTGCCTCGAAAGGAGATTGGGCGAACGAGGTTTTTGCACGCGTTGATATGCAAGTAGGTTACCTAAGTGATTTAACACCTGATATCGATCTAGTGCTGCCATGTAACGAGAATCTCCAAAACGGATTACCAGGAATAAACCCATCCATCGAATCCATGGCAGGTAAAGGGGGTCTAAGAAAGCAGGCCAAAAATAAAAGAGACATGACCATGATCGATTGGTTTTCCTGAGGCGCAAGGCAGTTTCGTAAAGAGCTGCAGATACATATACTACTCAATAATAATGGAAGGCATGAAGGGTGAGCTGGTCGACGATAGAACGGTCTACCAGTGTCTGAAGAAAATTAAGCGCCACTAAACAAACAAAATAGAACGATGCTGACTACTTCGAGGCTAGAAGGCATAGAAGGTACCATATTGGAAAAAATGGCTAGCTACCTGTTCTGGAATACTGAGATAACAGTGCTTACCTATAGTCCCGATGTAAGCCCAAAACGGAAGGAGGACACAGGCTATGAGAAGATACGCGGAAAAAAACGGAAAGGGCACCTACAAAAACAGGAAGCAGACAGAATGAAAGTGTAATTATCAAATCCACGGGAAAATCACATGCATTAAGGTTCTTTAATAGATCGGATTAAAGAACCTTGAGCGGGCGATAGATGTTGACCAGATAGGTGTAGATATCAACAAAATTCAAAAGACTAGATATTGGGACATACTTCTAACTGTGAGAAATGGATCCCAAAAAGCGCTGAACATTCAAAAAGAAATAGCAGAGTTAAAAACAGCCATAGTGGCAAACAAAAAGGTTCTTCATATTGGATACATTGATGATATTACCACTGTAGAAGAAATTAGAGAGGCGGTTTTGAACACCGTTAGTGTTGGAGCAGAGCAAACCGATGTGCGCGCACTGAGGCCGGCTAAGGGAGACAAGCAACGTTACAGTGATTTTACCGGTAAACGAATCTGATAAGCTGATAGATCAAGGCAAAATCATGATAGGGTTGTTGCGCTGTCGAATTTCCTGAAGGGAAAGGGAGGTTGAATGCTATCGTTGCTGGGGACAGGAACACACCCGAAAGAAGTGTTTTGGCACAAATAGGGACAATCTATGTAAGAAGTGCGGGCAAGAAGGGCATAAGGCTGCGTCGTGCAAGAACATGTCATCGTGCATACATTGTAAACAAGATGGACACCAAACCGGCAGTCGTAAGTGCCCTCAAAACAGTAAAGGGAAAATATCCTCAACTATTCACGCCGATCGTGTCACTTAGGTTTCTTCAAGTCAATGCCTATAAAAGTCATTCTACCATCGACCTTGCACTTGCTACCGCGATTCAAACGAACACGGACATACTACTAGTAGGTGAACGCAACAAAAATGCTCTCAGAAATAGGAAAGACTGGATTTAAACCTAGCCATAAAAGTATGGAATAATAACGTTAGGTGACACGCAAGGCCGGGTTGCACATACTTCAAAACCAACAACACAGCCATATATAGCTGTTATGCTTCACTAAATCAAGCAATAGAAGAGCTCGCGGAACTCCTAGAGAACCTGGTAAGATAAATTAGGCTGAGACAGGAAGAGTGTTTAATCGCATGGTATTTCAACGCTAAATCACCACCTTGGGGCGAAACCAGACTCGATAACCGCGGGCTCGTTTTGACTCATTGGATGGCAGCAAACGACCTGGTGATATTAAACAGGCCAGGAGATCAGACATCAATACTGGATCCAACCCTTGCCACGGCTAGCGTCGCGAGCAGAATGCGCTCTGGGGGAGTCTTGTCTGGTGAATCCCTCAGTGATCACAGTTATATCGTCTGAAACTACAGGTGGCCCTCGAACGGCAGAGGTTGTCGGGTAAAATCGCTGATGCTTTTTTATGGCTTTCGCACGGAGAATGGGCAGCCTTTGTGACGCGGCAATACCGAGAAAAGGAAGTGCAAGCGGAAGGTACCCGACATGCTTGTGGAGTGATGCTATTGCCAACATGAGGAGGGAGTGTATACTCAAATGCAGAATGTACATCCGACAATTAGGGAAAGTACGTGAACTGGAGTCAGGGCGCTTGTGGGAATAATACAAACGGGAGCGTAAGCCATTTGCGTGAGCGATTAAGAATGCTGAAAAGCATTATGCAAGGAGGTTGTTGAGGACGTGGGGGTACCGATTATAAAATAATCGCTAAAAGAATACGCGGGTTTCCACCGAGGACCAAAATGCCAACGGAAACTATCATCAAGATGACTGAACATCTCTTTCCCGACCATGGACCGCTGAACTGGAAGCCACTGAAAAGCAGGAAAGATGCGCCTTGTACAATAGCGGAACTAAAATTAGCGGCCGATAGACTGAAAAACAGCAAATCGCCCGGACCTGGAAACATTTCAGCTGAGTTCCTAAAACGCGTAATATTCGAAGAGCCAGAATGGGTATTGGGATTTTACAATGGGCTTTGAGAGAGGTCGTACTTCCTGAGAGAGTGGAATCTTGTGCTTCTTAGCCTGAGAAACATTGTGGCGTACTATCTTGAGCATAGAACCGTATTACTTGAGGCAGATGATAGCACCAAAACTATTGAGCTGAACAGTGGAGTACCCCAAGGGTCCGTTTTCGACCCGCTGTTGTGGAACATTATGTATGACGACCTGTGGAAAATTGAACAGCCTGAGGGTACCACCTTGATCGGCTATGCTGACGACATTGCGTTGGTAGCGGAGGGACGTACGGAAAATATACTAATGGCGAAAGGCGACATTGCTCTACTAAGAATCCAGGCATGGTTAGAAAATAAACATCTAGAACCTGCGGCCGAAAAAACCGGAGGAAAATGATGCCAATAGAATTCAGTCTATGTGAAGAGAAAATAGTGCCCAGAAAGAACATTAAATATCTGGATGTATGACTCGACTGTAAGTTTTCGTTTACAAAGCACATCGCGGAGACCGTTGCCAAGTGCGAACGCATTGTGGGCGCCCTCTCCGCGATAATGTCCAACATCGGCGGACCTAGGGCATCCCAGCGAATGCTGCTGGCATGGGTTATTTGTAGCCAGATCTTGTACGCTGCGCCAGCAAGGAGAAAAGCAAAACATAATAAAAAACTGGCGCAAAGATTAATGAGAACGTACAGAACAGTCTGCTTAAGAATATCCTGTGATCATCGCACAGTCTCATGGGTGGGGTGGCCAGACGGTTTAAACCAGTTCAAGCGCAAGCTGGACACACACCTTGATCCCGAACGTCAAGGTTTGGTTAGATAGGGACAAGGGAGAACTGAACTACTACATGACACAGGTGGTACCTCTGTGCAAGGAATAGGGCCGATGCTGACGGCTGTATATATTGTGGACACAGCGACACCCTAGAACATACACTTTTTACATGCACAAGAGTGACTCAAACCCGCGATACGTTTAAGACGGCCACAAGTTTATGTTTTACAATTGACAGCTTCATCGCGTCACTGACACAGGCAGCGTGGGATCCGATGTTCGTCGTCGTCAGAGGCATACTGGCAGCAAAAGAGTAGAGGAGAGACGCCAAAAACCTTGAGCAGTGACGGCCCCCATAACGAAGTAATACGAAAGTGGTTCTGTTGTGGGACTGCGAAAGAGGGGATGGTTTTTAGTGTGTATATGGATGCAAGAGTATATCCGAATCCCACACTAGTTGGGAAATGGCAATAAATACCCAGCGCCTATAAAAGGTTTTTCACCCATAAAATAAAGATCAGCAGTTGGCACTATGAAATCGCCAGACCGCATAGTATACGGTTCAATGTACCAGAACAGTCACGAACCAACGGAGAGTAACAGGAATGTCTTACATAACAAGGATCAGCAGATAACAACTTCAGCCTATAGACAACTTCTGAAGAAGCTGACAGCATGTTCAGTGAAACGTAAGTATAAATACTACAACGCGAAGACACCCGGAAAACATTTCTACAGTGTACTATAGTCATGATAACCTGCACTCATCTATCATTCGGTTTTCGCCCAGTCCTTCTATTTACATCGCCCATCAATATCCCATTTTTTTTTCTGACACCTACTTTCCAATTTTCTCTTGCAATTGCTTACAGAACTCGTTATTGTAGTTATTAGCAGGTGCGTATACCTCCTTTATCACAGTATCAATATCTCATATTGAGGCCTCAACTGTTATAATCCTGTCGCTAACATGATTCCAACTTTTAATACATTTAGACAACTTTCTTTTGTAACATAATGCTCGTCTATATTTGGTCACTTTGCTGTAAAGATATAAGTAGTGAGTGTCTTGTGAGCCCGTACCGTTCTTTTTTGTTTCGTTGAGAGCTCCAACATCAATATTATACCCCCTTTAGTTCACTTTCCACAGAAGACTGTTTGCACATTCCGTCGACCAAAATTCATGTTCTATTTCCTTTTACCGTTTGACCGTACAATTATATCATGCTTCTTAACCGGATTTTTTATTGTTTGAGTTATTCCAAAGGTCGAGACGTCTCAACCGGGCTTGGAATCGACTACGGCGAGGATGCAACATTTATTAAAATTAAAAATTAAAAATATAATTTTGAGGTACTTATTTATAAACTATATAACTTCTTAATAAATACACTGTTCGAATTACTGTGATATACTCTTAGATTCCCTTGATCAACCGTATAATCGAATATTCGGTTATAAATTTATGGTATCCATATGTATATTCGAGCAATTTTAGATGTTTGTGAAACAAAACTGAAGGTAAGAGACGAAACGGACATCTTTTTGAAAGATTTTCTGAGTTCCCTTACTTCTTCATTTAAATTTAGAATACGTACAACTAAAATGCATGAATAATGAATAAATGTAGACGTAAGCTGTAATATGTACTCACTGAATTGTCCGATTTAGTGATTCACCCTGCCTTTCGACGTCATGCGATCACAAGCCAGTTCCCTACCTCAGAATATTTGTTGCTTCAAGCGTTTTGTTCCATAAATTCGTCATTCTCGCATCAGTGACCCTTTTATACTCATTTATTATGCCACATTCCCCTTTTATACATATATCAACTGTATTATTCTCGTTCAATTTTTTGTTGCTGGAGTACTATGTTTGACGGTTTTGATTTGTATTTTATGCCCATACCTACATATGTATGTACGAGGGATGTCCGATTACTAAGGTAAATTTCTGAATGACAGACACACTAAGTTATTTATAGAAATCAAACATACACAAAGTAAAAGCGTGAACTGTTAGCTACTTTTAAACATAATCGCCGCCAATGTTAAGGCAGCGAAGCGCAAGCTTCTGTAAACCCTATTCGTAAAAGGTGCGATCCAAACTTGTAAAATACTGCCGTACTACCTCTTGAACACCGTCGTCGTATTCAAACCTTTTACCCGCCAAATAAGCTTTTAGCGGCCCAAACAAATAAAATTCGGAAGGAGCCAGGTCTGGAATCTCATCCGTTTTCGTTGTTGATGGTTTTTTTCGAACATCTTCGGGATCATCGCTCAAAGATGCGCGTCCACTTTTGAACTGTTTACACCAAACACTAACTTGTTTTCGACTCATAACGCCTTCTCCGTAAATCTTCAGTATTTTTTTTATGAACTTCGGTTGGCGTTTCATTATTCGCATGCAATAAACGAATGATCGTTCGCACTTCAAGCTTGGAGTAGGTTTCGATCGGAACTGACATTGTGTGGCTGTCACTGCACACGTTGTATTTAACCTAAGTCAATGACAATAGCCAACTATGCAGTACATATGTATATCTAAAATGCCTGTAGGTTTCAACCTGTTCGGAGGGACGTAGGCGGCGCCGCACCCTAGTAACCGGACATCCCTCGTATATACAGACTCGTAGGGATGTACCTCGCTATAAGAGATCATGACTTCATTTCATTTGCTCATTCGTATTACATTTATTCATAATAATTTCGCAAAATTCCATTCATCGGAAACGATTATTACCGAATATTTCTTGGGTAGACTGATATTTATGTTTTTTAATGCGTTTAAAACAGCCCAATGGCTGACACCTACCTACTAGCGGTTCCACACAATGATATTGCGGATTTTGTTTCCACTGTCGCGCAGATTTGAATATCTGAATCATTACTTTTATTTGAAGGTGCAAGAATTGTTATAATTAACACCAGTTCCCATGGTCTCTAATCGTCGAACCGTATTTTATATTGTGCCAATACTTGTACACCTATCTGAAAAATTTGACAGCAAATAACCTTTGTGGGATCGCCACCATTTGCAATTCCTCTACAACATTATAGTAGCCCGTTATTAAATATAAACATAGACATTCCATGGAAAACCAAAAGTGACTGCTAACTTTGTATAGGGGGCCACACGTTTTCTATGCTCGCCTGCTCTCCCCAGAGCACATCCGTCTGCCAAGTACAGCACTTCGCATAATTCTTATTTTTGCGCGGACTCTCTTCATCTCGCGGAGGCCTTATGTCCATTTCATGTTATTCCACAGTAATTCCTATGGCCAGGTCGCTTCCATCCAAACGGTATGTTAGTACCCAAGCAATTATACTCTTAAGCGATCACATTTCTTTCCTACCTCTGACCTTTTTACACCCAGAGTAAAATTACAAATATACTTAGTTTATAATATTATACGATGTTGCCAGGTCAGAATCACAAGTAAGTAGGTAAGAATCTGTATATCAGTAATAAAAATATTACATATTGTCAATTGCAATAAAATAATAACAAATAAATAAATAACTATAAATACAAATACAATAGACAAACATGTTAAAAGAGAAGAAAAGAAAAAAGAAATAGTAATTGTAGTCAGCATACAATCTCTGGAGAAGCCATGTATTCTTCAATGAAGTAACATTCCACTCTTTGAGCGTCGCTTGATGTTCCCCAGATCACTCCGTGTTGTAGCAAGGAGTGGACGCTGGCGAAGTGAACGATCCTTGCTGCCCTGTGAGTGGTAACTCTTTTTAATCTTCCATACAGTGCGGATGACAGGCGGGAGCACAAGATTTCCAAGATGTCCATTTCAGTTCTGCATTCAAGGTCAGTCCAAGTAACTTGATTTCGGTATGTGACTCTGTGTTCTTTGTGGTAAACGTAAGATGTTGGGCTTTGTCCTTATTGACTTTTAGTCTGTTTGCAGGAAACCGAACACACGCCGCTCCCACCGCATCCTTCTATTTCTTGTGTACCTCTGACTGATGCGGCGCTCGCACAAGCAACGATGCGTCATCAGTGTATAGGCACACGCTTGTCTTTTCTAGGTTAACAGGTAGGTCATTTACATATATAAGAAATAGTAGTGGTCCAAGAATTGATACCTGTGCTGCGCCTTGTTTTATTTCAGCTATCTAAGAGAGAGGTTGTTCCAGCGGGTGACCTACTTTCTTCAATTTAAATAGGACTTCTAGCAGTTCTAGCGTTAAACCTTGTACCTCATAATAACCTAATTTCCCAGTAAGTATGTCTGGACTACCAAAATCAAACGCCTTCGATAGATCAAGAAGATTCGAAGAACGCTGAATAGTCGCGTTCTTCGAATGCTCTGTGTATACTTTGTATTACCCCAATCATACCCGAGGTTACTGAGCGACCCCTCCTGTACCCGTTCAGCACATCCTCCAGGAAGCCCTTCCTCCCAAAATATGTCAGCAAGCGGTCGGCTATTGCCCGCTCGAACACTTTGGAGACAACATGCAAGATTCTGATCGGACTATAGTTCTCGACGTTACTGTGTGAATAATACACACATAATTTATTTAACAAATGTATGTGATTTATCTCAAAGTAAGTCAGTAAAATATCATGGTCCATTTTTCGTTATGAAATTATAAAGTTGGCAAAATCGGAAACATTGGTAGAAAGTTTTAAGTAATCTACGAAAAGTTTTCTGCTATTTATTTCTGCTTGAATAAGCTGTAAAATAACTCTTAGTATTTGACACAATTGCCCCTGGTACCACTACAACACCCAACACATTAAGCATGTGCATGTATAAAATACACAGTAGATTCTTGCTAGCTATGGATAAAGTCAGTAAGGAATAGAAGAAACGGCTGGATGTTTCATTTTTTTAAAGCCATTTCTGCCAATAGCCGACACGTAAAGTTGGTTGAATTATATAAATATATTAAAAATATATAAATATCCAGAACGTTTATTGATGTAATTTTAATATATTTATATTCTAAAACATGTGTCAGTTTGTTAGAACAGAATACGCACTCTGAGACATGGGAGAAATACATAATTCCTTGCCGGATGCATTAGGCTGCCTGTGCGCAGCAAGACCGCGTGCACTCGGTATGGTACTTTCAAAAATTAGCCAAAATACAATAATAACAAGGGTATACGGTTCACTTTTATTTGGTTTTCAGGAATGCTATCTAAAAAGCTATATATACGTAAATCAAATTCAACCAAATTAAAAACTACTTACCAGTAGTGCCACAATACTTCGTGGCAAACAAAACTTCGTACACATATTTGTACTGTGCTTCCTATTCATTTCACAACTGGTATGTTAATGCAGCTCCTCGTTTCAGTTCCGATTCCACATAACTTGAACCTTTACATACGTTCGCGAAGCGAGCTTTTGTTACCAACCCTTCCTATATTACCAATGCAGTTCTTCTTACCCCGCAAATTAAAATCCCCACAACATGCGAATGTCCCACCAGTGAATTTCTACATTGTAGTCGGGTAGAACGAATAATTTTTACCGTCTTCTCCGTTTTAACATTTACATTAGCATAATGAGAATCATTACACGCAAAATTAAATAGCCTCTCTTCACTCAACTGGTAAAATGGGTGTGTATAAATTGTCGCAAAAGCAACACTTAGCGTTACCCCTTGTTAAATTCATGCAACAACAACTGCGTGTTGTAGATTTTGCAATATTTTTGTTGTAAAAGATTGTAGTAAATTTAAACACACGGAATAGTAGGAAATAGTGTACGGCTATTGTACTATTTACAACAAAAATGGTTATATAGACGCCTTAATGTATTTTTTACATGAGTCACATGTAAAAGTTACTAAAAAGAATGGTAAAAATTACGATTGTCGACTGTCAAATTAACTTGACTATAATGTCCAAATTACATGAATATTTCCATTTGATGTTTCCTTACATCTCAATTTAAATAGTTTTTTGCCAAGAGCCGTTAAATAAGCAAAAATGGAATTGATATAAAATTGAAATGTGCTAAGTAGCGAAAAAAAACTATTGAAATGTAATAAAATATAAAATGAAAATATGGAAGTTACTTCCTAACTATCAAATAAATCATAACGAGAAGGTATTAAAGTAAAACAGAAGTGAATGGGGATTGATCTACCCCGCAATTTTTTTTCCAGATCTAGAAAGCTTTAGAAGCGGCGATGCCCCTTTGGGGTGACTAGCCACTATATATTGCTGTGTTTCAAAATAGCAATAATATAATTTATTAATGAATTTTGAATAATAATGATAATTACAAACTTAGGTTCAGTTGTATATGTCAAATTGACACGAGCTTGGCATTTTCTGAAAAATTAATAATTGACAATTGTTAGATTAATATTTTAATGAGATGTGTTTGAAAATATAATTTTGAAATGTTGCTTTACCAATAATACGCACATATAATTTAACGAATGAAATAATA
>JARFOC010053167.1:0-19829 GCA_031763485.1 Osmoderma eremita | reverse complement strand
CTGAATATGACTGGAGTAAAATCATTTTTAGTGACGAATCAAAATTTGATGTTTGTGTAGGAGACTACCGTAAACGTGTAATTCGGGATAAGAAGGAAGCATTTCTTAAGGACTGCTTTAAAGAAAAGTAAAGTTTCCAAATAGCATTATGGTTTGGGGGTGTATGTCGGCGAAAGGATTGGGCACTATGAAGTTCATACAAGGTTCTGTAAATCCTCTAAAATATCAAGAAATTCTTGAGACCTCGTTATTGCCAAGCATTAGGAAATTACATCCAAACCGACACTCCAAACGGACACTTTCAGCAGGACGGTGTATCATCCCATACTGCAAAATCCACTAAAAATGGTTTGGGGTTCATAATAACAACGTATTGTCACATCCTAGTAGCAGTCCGAATCTTAATCCCATAGAAACTCTGTGGCATAAAATGAAACAACATTTGAGAAACAATCCTCAGCGAAATGTTTCTCAATTGCGTGCCAAACTGCAAGAAATTTGGAATAGTTTTACACCTGAACTTTGCAAAGGTCTGGTTGATTATATGCCCGCTAGGATTCAGGCAGTCGTTAAAGCTAAAGCTGCGGCTTACCAACTTGTTCTCAAATTAGAGTAAATATCGCTTGTTCCAACATTTAGTTGTCATTATAATTATGCAAAGTCAATATAAAAAATTAACTAAATTTGGATGTAGGCCATATTTCTCCAATTTGGATAAAATAATATTGTGTAGCACACGATCAAATGATTTACTAATGTCAGTGTATATAACATCGATTTGCTTTTTATCGTCAATATTTTCCGATACATACCCACTGTGTGAAATTACACAAGTTGGTCGTCGTGGAAAAATTATTTAATAATGTTATAGGCCGATAGTAAATGACTAGATTCTTTGATCTAGACTTGAAGACCGGTACGATTTTGGTTGCTTTCGATGTACAGGGGAACGATCTCTGAGTTAGTATAGTATCATAAATAATCTTCAACGGTGTTAAAAGGCATCATGGACACAATCTCTGACTAAAAAGGAAGGTAAACCATCGGGACCCATCGTTAAATTTCCTTTCAGCTTTGCAGCAGCTTTCTGATTTTCAGAGGCTGTGATAGTTCTTACGTGTAAAATGTTCGTATTCAGGATTGCATTAACAGATTTATCCGCACTCAAATAAATAGGATTATATACGCTACTAAATTAGTTAGCGCAGCCATTAACAATTTCAGCGGGTTTAGTGAGATGGGTGTTATTATACAACATATTACCAGGTACAACCTCTTTTAGTATTAATAAATAACAAAACCTTTTTTGGATCATGCAATTTTCCATATATGTATTTGTAAATTTACAATTTCAGTCTAAAAGAAACTTTACAAACAGAAGTAAAAACACATAATGCAAATAGTATTTTCAGTGCATAGAAAGCCATGATATCTTTTTCTCCAAACTCAAGTTGATAGTATGTGTGAGCTATGCAATCACAAGTTAACCTTGATCAGGAAGAAGTAAAACTGGTTTCCACTACAGTTGTGCTTTATCTAACATTTATTTATAATGTAATAAATCATATTGACCTTATTGACAAAAATCTTTACTAGTTTAATATATGGTTCACACTATTTCAAAAAGAATTTGTGTATTTTACAAGGAGAATCATTTTGTAATTTTCCATTACGTATTTGAAGCATTTCAGTTTAGCCTTACATTGTATGTTATAGACCCACCCCAGCGTATGTACATAAACTTTTAATTTCATCCCCAATCAGATAAAACTTTAAACGGATTATGTATGCAGACACTCACAATGTATATCTGCGTATGTATGTATGTGCAAAATAATATACTTAATGCACAACTACATTTACTAGGATGAATTGGATAAAGGATAAGTACAATTTTCGTGTCCGATGAAGCGATAAATAACATCCAATTACGAGCTTGGAATAAGTAAACACACTTCCTGCTTATGAAAACCTTCTCGAGTACTAATCCCTCTATACGGTGAGTTCGCCAAAAGCGCCGACAGTTTACGTTCGCAGGTATTAAAAATGTATTCCGACCGCTTTGAGTGGATTTCGATTTTCTGAGAAAACAAACTTGTTCATGTCGTGTTCAATTTGAAATACCGACATCTCCGCCCATAAACAGAATTGACCCTGTACAATATATGAATGTATTTTCACAACACCACAGGTTAAATAGAAAAAAAACAAAATTATATACTAGGTGTGTAAATTAAGTAATGATATTTTTAAATATTTTTATTTGAATATAATTACAATTGAACGTTGTCTCCCTCAAAATAACTCCCTTGGGAAGCCACACAGCGTTGGTGACGGTTCTTCCATTCTTCATAGCAGTGCTTGAACTCGGATATTGGAATCGCCTTTAGTTGGTCGATTACAGCCGTTTAAATGTCTTCGAGTGTCCCAAAATGATGTCCCTTCAGATGAAATTTCAATCTTAAGAAGAGGAAAAAGTCATAAGGACTCAAGTTAGGTGAATAAGGAGGCTGAGGAGCAACAGAAATATTTTTACTGACCAAAAAACACTTTATTGAAATTGCTGTGTGACAAGGTGCATTGTTATGATGCAGGATCCAATCGTTCTTGATGTTTGGTCTCACACACATGCCCCTTTTCGGAGTCTTTCGAGAACCTCTCGGTGAAAATGTTGATGTCTGAGCTTGAGACACGAACTCTTTGTGAACGATTCCCTGGCTATCAAAGTAACAAATCAGCATGCTCTTGATCTTTGATTTGCTCATTCTTGCTTTCGTAGGCTGTGGAGAGCTTGAAGTGTGCTATTCCATGCTCTGGCGTTTTGTTTCCGGGTCATACTCGAACACCCAACTCTCATCACCAGTAATGACAAATTCAAATGACAACTCCAAAAAAATTTCATTATTTTCATTCAATTCTAAAAAGTCTAGGCACCTTTCTCTCCTGACGTCCTTTTGTTCCTGCGAAAGGTTTTTTGGAACCATTTACGAGAAGATATTTCTCATTCGCAATTCATTGGTCAAAACTTGATGAACGGTGGTGTGAGACAGATTCAACTGTTCCCCGATCATTCTGACCGTTAACCGACGATCTGAATGCATAAGATCGCGGATTTTGTCGACATTGCCATCGGTTCTTGCAGTTGAAGGCCTTCCTTTGCAGGGCTCTTCTCCCATTGACTCTCTTCCTTCTGAAAATGCCTTAACTCACCGAAAAATCTGGGCTTTTGACAAAACACTGTCCCGTGGGCCTGCTGAAGTTTTGTGAAAGCAACAGCACTTGCCCAAACCTGAGGCAAAACCTTATAGCACACCGTTGGTCGAAATTAATGTCTTCCATTTGTAGAACGCGGTACGAAAACCGGGTTCACGGAAAAAAAGACAACGGACAACCAAATAACTTGATCGATCGAGTTCAAACTTGCACTCAACGCGTATTACAATGTCCACTTGCCGCCCCTCCATGTTCCGTGCTGCCCGTGTTGCCATATCAAACGCTACGTTGTCAGTCTCATTACTTAATTTACACACCTCGTATTTGAGTTGTGCCACCTATTATTTGGTTTTAATAATTAAATTGAATGAACTTAATTCATCTTTAACAAACAACCAATTAATAAAGAAAAATAAATATAATAAAATCCAAGCTGAATAGTAATTGCTCTTCTTTAGTAACTATTTCTTAAAATTGACTAGATAATTAGGTATTAACTCCTAAAATAATTAATAATAAATCCAGCAAGATTTTTAAATTGAAGTGAAAATAAGATATTCAAGCACAGTAAATCCTGCGTCAAGTGTACCGCAAGAATTCAACCTTGGTCCTCTTCTGCTTATAAGCTATATTACTGACACCTTGAACTGTGAAACCTTACTTTATGCTGACGACATGAAGCTCTTTTATAAAATTGAGTCATTGAATGATTGCTGGCTACTGCAAAGAGATCTGGATTCAGTGGTTTCATGGTGTGAATCAAATCACCTTCGGTTGAACATCTATAAATGTAGACAATGACCTACACCCGAAAGCAAAATATAGTAAGGCATGACTATATTGTGTCGCATATTATGCTCCAGCGTTGTGATACTATGAGGGATTTGGGGATTATTTTTGATAATCAACTTACTTTTTATTGAACACATCAACGATATGGTAGCAAATGCTGTACGGCTTCATTTACAGAAACTGCAAAGATTTTACTGACACGAGCTGCCTTGTAACATTGTATAACTCATTGATTAAATCAAAATTGGAGTATGGGTCAATCATCTAGTATCCAGTTTATAATGCACATGTGCAACACATTGAATCTATACAGAGGAGATTTTTAAAACATTTAATGTTTATTCTGGATGGAACGTACCGGAGAGAGGCTATAGTTATTCCATTATGTTATCAAGATGTAATTTCACCTCTCTGGAAATTCGAGGTAATATTGCGTGCATTAAATTATTATATAACTTCTTACACTACATAGATGCTTCTCCTTTTTTGCTGGAACGTATATATTTCAAAACACCGAGATTAACATGTCGTCATCACCTAACCTTCTACATCCCTAGATGCAGACATTTTAATTTGATTTGTAATTCTCATGTTATTTTTATATATTTTGATGTATTTCATATGTTTGTATTTCCTGTACTTTGGCTGTTTGCCTTTTGGAAATAAATGATATTATTATTATTAATATATTTAGTTAAGAGACACATAAATATATTAATGTACAGCGAGCCAGTAAATCACAGAATTAATAGGAGGATCATGAGAATATATTGACCCAAACTTTGAAACCAAATAACAAGGAAATTAAATAAAACTAAACAAAATTTAATGCAACTTTTTATATACAAACTCCTCAATCTATCCCGGGATCAAAGGCTTCTTTTGACATGGTAGAAATGACTCGAGAAAAATTTGTTTCGGCAAAAAGCCCTTATTGAAGTTCATATAAGTTTATTTGACTACTACAATTTGTAACTAAAACTAAAATTACGCTCCAGAACCGTTGCACTGAGATTTTTAAAGCAACTAACGTAAATTTGTTAAATCTGAGAGTTTAAGCGAGATTAAACCTTTTAAGTCTTCGCACGCCATTACCGGGAATAAATAACTGATTCTCAAGCACATTAGGATCCACTCTGAGTCTTCCACGGTATCGTATGCTACTTTCTTTTGTTGTTTCTTAAATTGAAGGTATTTGAATGTGACCAGGCATATATGCTGGGGCATCAATTATAGCAGCAGCAACTTGTTTTGGAACCGTTGTATGTTATCCAGGTTAATGCTAAATTATAAAATGTTCCATGGTCCATAAACTACATCTGGTGTACCTTTTCTCTCAACACAACAAGACCAATATCATTTATTTCTAGAATGGTCATGTTTCAGTGGATAAACACTTTTATGTTGTAGGTGTGTGTGTGTGTGTGTATATTTAATGAGCAGATATAAAAGGATCTCGTCATCATTGATTTACTTAACATCATGGTTAGAAAATACTTTTAGTGTTATTACTTTCATTCCAAAACACTTTTATTTTTGAACGTTCACACAATGAAAACTGATTATCCTGTTCTTGTTATGTGAATCAATTTAAATTGTGACGTCTTTCTTTCATTAATAAATAGTACAATTTGATTGTTATTTGTCTATTTAAATGCTAGCCGTCATACCACTGGTGGTCCAGATTTTAGAAGACATTAAACAACTTATTGTTTATTTATGTGTGACGTGTGTACTGCAATATTCATACACAAAATTAATAAATAACTAAAAAGCAGATAACGACGTCTCTCATATTCATTCCATTCCGTATATTCTCCGCACCCCGACTATCTGTCTACTACAACATCCATTTACGATAAGACGGATTTAGATTAAAATTCTTCCGCCTGCAAAAACGAGACTCTTTCGTGCTCCTTTTGATATCTTCGTCTCCTCGCCTCCCGGGCGGCGACTCCGCCGGCCTACACGTTCTCGCATAAAGGCGCCTCAAAAAGAAACTCCCAAACAAATCGGCGAATTCTTCTGCACGCTTGCCTTCCAATTTTCTTCGCTTATATATTTGCATGATTCGCGTGGGGCCGCGGGTCGCGGTCTCCGCCGCTGCGCTTCGTTCGGAATTGCGACGACGCGCCACGGCGGGGTGTACCGCAGGGGAAACGACCAAGACCGTTTCGCTTTCGCGAGGAGGAAAATGAAGAGAGAGAGAGGCGCGAAGGAAGGGTACAAACTGTACCGTTGCCGTGCGAGTATGTGTGTGTGTTTCTCTGTGTTGGTCTACGATGATATTCTAATAGCTTTACGTAGCGGAACAGCGGCGGCTGGCTCTGGAACTCTTTGCTAATAAGTTGTCAGCAATGCAGAGGGGGCAGGGTATAGTAGTAGATGGCAAGAGCAGGGTACCAAAGCAAATTATTTACACTCAAATGATTCCATTTCAATATCGGGACAAAAGAGGGCTGCCGTTGCCGCTCAGAGAGATACATGTATCAGATATTCTGTCGGAACTGGGAGCAGGGCTGCCTCGTTCTCTTGTGTGCTATGTACGACGGGCTGTGTACGTCGCCGTGTCGTTTCTATACAGAATTTGTATACACGTACACGAGAGGGAAAACTGCCTGATGTCTGTTTATCGTGCGGCGTAAATATTTAACATGATATTTATGTGGCCGTGAAGAAGTTAAATGTTCCACGAGAGCGACTATTACCGCCAGGAGAATATCGGGTTAATGTGTCTAAGACAAAAGGGACGAGAATGAACAGTTCTTTTATCGTTTTTTGCTCTTTTAGGTTCGTAGCAGATTCTTTGAAAAATATGCAAGCTGTCGCTTCTTTGTTAGACGTTTACTTATTTATATTTAGTCACCTATTTGGTATTAACTTCATCAGATAAGTACAGGGCTTTTGGTTAATAATACAACTCAGGTGACTTCTGTTACGTATTTATATACAGGGTGTTTACGGTCTCGTGATTTTATTTTCAAGGGGTGATTAAACATCTCAAAATAAGGTCATTAACGTAAAAATATTTTAACAAAGTTGCATAATAAGAGAGATATTAATGTAAAAAAGAAATTTGTAGTTTTTATTTTATTTTTAAGTGGTGATTAACCACTATAAAAAAGGTTTTTAACGCTAAAACGATTGATCAACAACTTGTGCAAAGTAAATGTAAACGATAGGTTATTGGTGAATTTTTTACTAAGTAGGCCGATGTCTGTAATTTTTCCTATCTGCCACGCTGTTTCATTAATTGTCACTGCATTGCTGGTTTGACGTAAATTTTTCCGAACAAATCCGAATAAGGAAAGTAAAAATGGTCCATCGCACCAACAGTGAAAAATTCACCGCTCTAGTAATCCGTGCACGCGAAACTGGGGTACTGAGAACACGTCAAGGTCGAGATGGTGGTCCTGGCCGACACCAACGAATTTTGGATGTCGAAGAATAAGTCTTAAATATTGTCGAATATTCTAGTAGTACCTACACGAAAAATATCTCGCCAAGTAAATGTATCAAATCGAATTGTCTGGGGAACACTGCGTCACCTTGTTTCTTAAATTAAGGAATATTAAAAATTATGCTCCCTCCTTAAACTTCATTTGGAAAGTATGTAAATTTATTTAAAAACACATAAAAATATACTTTTGGAATCATACAACACATCTGATTGTGTATCAACAGGCATCCTCACGCACAGACAGCTGTTTCGGGCTACTGGACCCTCATCGGTGTACGACGGAGGAATGTTTGTTGCCTGTTCGGTAGGCGGTATAGTCAACTTCACGCTAGAATGACTCTTTCGTAAAATTCCAGAGACATCTAACGCCCAGCAGTGTCTTTCAATATTATTATGAATAGCAAGGGGCTTAGTACTCCCCCGTTTCGAAGTCCATCTATCATTTTGAGCTTTTCTGATTCCAAGTTGTCCCTTATGACATAGCTGCCGCTAATGTCCTTATATATACGTTTTATCCGTTTTCTTAGGTTTTGGTGCACTCCCCTTTCTGTTATATTTTTTCACATGTGTTTTAATGGTATTCTGCCAAATACTTTCTCTAGGTCTATAAATGCAATAAATCGTTCTTCATTTTTTACTCTAGTTTTCTCTTCAGCTGTTTAATCGTGAACACTAGATGACTCCGAACGCTCCGACTTTTTCTGATTACATTTTGGGTTTCATCTAGTTGCTGTTCTACTGTCGTAATTAACCTTTTTTTATAGCAGTCCTTCATACATCTTTGAAACTACACATGGTAATGTTTACTCAAGGTTGCTAATCAAATTGTCGGATGATTACTAGGGCCTGTTACGGACGATGAAGACTAGAAGCAATGGGGTGAGTTTCAGAACATTGGAAAAATATAGTCAAATCGAAAAAAGACAATTTAAAACAATTGTATGAGCCGGTACGTTTTTTAAACCAATAAAATTAAATATAGTATTTTAATTAAATTAATTTTGTATGTTATATGCTACAACTGATTATTAGTTAAGCTACTTGCTTGAAGGTAGAAATATAATGAATACGGTATGGATAAAGAATGACGTGTTTTTCAATTTGTTGGCCCAGTAAAAATTAAGCAATTGTGTTAATTTTTTTGGGTATATTGTTCGTATATCAAATACGGGGTGAAATCAATAAAATTCAAAAACCTAGTTAAAAAAAAAGGAATTCAAATCAAGGAGAAAAATATTTTTATTATCATGGTCGTGAGAAGAATTTCTAAGTAAGGATACGCAGTTTAAAGTATTGTTATTTCAGAAATTATTTCAGACATTACAGTTTTAGAAAACAAAATACATTACAAGAAACGAGGATAATTTCAAAAGACTGCCGGACGTCTCTTTTAGTCAAGTTTGAACATACTTGTTTTAGAGTAAATCGATAAATCAATGCTTTAACATCCCCAAGACGAAAAATTGAATTCATTTAAGTAATTAACAACGCTAGTTTCCCAAATTTGTTAAGGTAATAAACATTATAACTAGGTAAACATTTGTAAAGGTGGCACGTGTGCTGGTGCGACTCGCACTATCCATGGCGCAAAACGTGAAGCACCACTAATTATAATCCGCTTCTGTCGTTATTGGGTCAAGCCGGATAGTAATTAAATGATCTTCGGGGACAAAGAAGATGGCACCGTATTATTAAGTGGTGACGCGCTGAGGGGGCCCATCCTGACCTGACACCTTCGACATGACCTCGGGACGTCCTAACACACAATTTAATCGCTGTGTACTGTATATACTAGCAACGGACACCGCTTATTATTCAAACGGTGATTCTCTGTAATTGACTAGAGTGGACTCCACAGTATATTAATGATGGCACAAAACACTTTCGGTTTTAATGAATTGAATGATGCTTTTTTTGGCCAGATTGGTTTGGGTTTTAGACATAAAATAAAAAGAATTAATAAGTACCATTCAGCAGCTGTTTTAACAAGGATAACTTTATGCTTTTCTCTCTGATTCCATTAGAAATTTACAAAGTAAAATTGCAAAGAAATATGAAATGCTTCTTGCAGTATAATTAGTAAATTAATAGAAATTGACTATTTGTTCAAACCATTTAATTACCAATTAAATCAAGAAGTATGAAATAAATATAAGAAATTAAACTAAATATGTAAGAACACACATAATTGAAACTTAATATGTATTTTCTAGTTCTAATGAAATTTACAAGCCCAGGTTACATATTGTAGTATTCTTTATGATGTAATCAATGTTAGGAAATTTTTAGACAATTCGTTTAACAATCGTTATTGAAAATAAACACGTTCAACAATAAACTATTGTGGTTTTACACAGTCTGCATTTATATCTTTGTATCTATTACATAATTTATGTATTCGATGGTCGCAATAAGTAACCATTAAACACGCAATGTAAAATTAGGAACTTGGAATTAATTTGAGCAATTTCAGGAAATTTCATAAATAAACAAGAACAAAACTTTTAAACTTGTTTCGCCGAGAATGCATCTAACAATGCTTTTGAATTGTTAGTGTTTGTTATATGATGAAGTGCATGTAACTCTTTAAAGGAAAAGTAGGTAGCAGTTTGGCAAAAATAAATCAACCAATACCACGTAAACGTTTTTTTATTTTATTGAAATTTTCAGGAAATATTTATTTTATTTGAATTAAGAAACGATGAAAATTTCAGCAAGATATGATCGTAAAAATTCATTAATAATGCGTTGATCCTTCTCTGTTTCTTACGCATTCAGATAGTCTATTAGGCATACTTGACGTGTTTTATTGCTGATAAGTCCGGCGAACGAGAAGGCTTTGGAAAGCGATCAACATTAGCATTATGCAGAAACTCCATGGTACGTGATCGCGCTTTATCTGCTGAAAAACTGGATCTACCAGTTGTTGAAAATATGGTATTAACATTGGTTGAAGAACATTATTGATGTAATAAATCACTTGTAATGTTGCTTCAATTACTATTAGAGGACATCTACTTCCAGATAGACCTCAAGCGTTAAGGAATATGAAAGGCTTTCATAAGGGTTTCAATCAATCAATCAAGGGCCGTATGTCGTCGTACAGTATACTGTAAGATTCTTCTTTCTCCGGGACATCTTCTGATCATTTTACGACCACCATGAGCCAATAAGCAAAATGGAGATTCGTCACTGAAGACCTCCGGCGCAACCTTTCGTTACACCACTCTAGTGATGCAATATTATGGCGACGAGTTATAGGTAAAGTAAGAAATGATCGGTACGATCGAAGCTCAAAAGATCGAATCCTTCGATCTACAGATCGTATAAAGATTTGTTAGTTAATTATACCTTTCCATTTATCATCAATTTCCCTTGTTGACGAGAAACGGTCCCACAAGTTTCAAGGACGTTTGGGCCGTATGGGCATGTAAATAGAGAGCAATAAGATTCAATATTACGCAAAATTACAAACTGGAGGCCACACGCCAACAGACCTAGGGGAAGTCCAAAAACAAGATGGGAGGATGAAGGTATATAAGATATCAGAAGAATGGAAATCACGGGCTGGGGAACAAAGATGAAGGATAGGAGACAATGGAGGCAAATCTGCGAGGAAGCAAGAAGAAACCTATGAAGTCTGCAAGGGGATGGGTAGCGGAGTGACGAACCACTACCATTTATGAATACCTCGTCTGAAGAGCTCTTTAGAGCGGCTAGAATTTCGTAATATTGTAGCGAGATTTGGTCATCATACTACATCTGCCGTCAATTAATGTAGGAAAGAATTCAACGTCAATTTCTTAAATTTTTATCTATTAAAGTTGATGGCGAATATCCGTTAAGAGGCATCGACTATTACACCTTACTTGAAAGGCGCAAGATGGAATCATTGCTAAACCGTAGAAATATACGATCATCTCAATTTATGTGGATTAATGGGAGACTTGATTGTACAGATCTCACTTCCATGATTAACCTTAATGTTCCTCGCAATTCATCTCATTATTCTTGCACTTCCTCCTTACCTATTACTTCTAAAACCAATCTTTTATTCACTACACCCATTTTTAATATGTGTAAACTGGCAAATCACAATTATTATGATATTTTCTTTAATGCCTTGTAGTAGTTTATATAGTTATAGCAATCTTATCTGCTTTATATGTTCATCTTTACTTTAATTGTAATTAAACACCTGCGATGTATATGTGTATGTGTATTATATTCTTTATATGTCCTATAATTGGTGTCTGTTGTACAATACACGTACATTATTGTTATTATGCATCCGTTAAAAGAAGGATTCATACTAAAATAGATAACAAATAAGTGCTATCGATCAACAACTTAAAATATATTCATGGCACTCCACTTTGTACAAAAACCGCATGATCTTAGTTGGTTACCTGATGTAATTTTTAGAATTTCCACATTAAATTAGTATTACTGGTCAAACAATGAATCAACCTGATCGATTTTGAAATCTTATTACAGTTCATTAAATAAATACAACTGAATGAGGTATCTCAAGCAAAACCTGCACGTTCTCCGGAATCCGATTCCTAGATCGTATCAATGTATTTCCAATTCAGTTTCGTTCGCACACATCCGTATTTGTTTGACACCTATTGGGTAAACAGTACTTCAACCAAACACGAGGTATTTCGATTTTGTACAAATTTCGACAATGTTACATCATTAATAGCGCAGCAATAAAGTTAATTCTCTACGGTCATTTGGCAATTAAAATTCAGGGCGTAAGAATATCCGTTGCGTCAAGCCTTATCACGCGTCCGTTTTTCAACGCGTAAACTACCTCCTTGAACTACGAGACATCGACATAGCCATATATTAATTTCGTACGACATATAGGCCATTGTCGCAGTAGGTCTGGCATTTTAATATAATATCGGTATTCGTAATCAAATTTAGACCATGTATAGGTATCTATTCTGAAGTCCAGGCACGTAGATTAGATCATTCAGGTATATAATCCCTTGTTATGCGTTATCGGGGTATCAGTCAGAGTCTGATCACTAGATACAACGACACACACACGAGTGCCTTTGTTGCGCCGACGAACAAGAAGACATCCAGATACAATGAAGGTAAGCGAAGTGACGATATTGAAAAGATGTCCGTGCGAATATCAAAGACCGGTCAGGTGTGTGCGGAGAAAAGTGATTTGCGGAGAATTTGTGAAATTATCGATGTACGTGGATCTCAAAATCTGAATCTTTGCAAGTGTTTCAGATAATTGCATACATTCCTGCTTAGATTTGTGCGAAGATCTCGAAACACTGCTGCTTCGTTTGTTGTAAATAGAATCTTTTATCATAAGCTTCAGCTTCCATTCACATTACTTTAATGCTAAAACCTCATTTCATTTGATTACTTAAAATTATGGTTTTGTTTACTATGTTTCTATTTGCAATTTCATGTTAGTTTCTCCGACTTGATCTTAATATTTTCGAGATATTTTTAACAAACCATTTCTTCCATTGTAACTTATATCTGTAGGATTTATAATTTAATTTTGGAATTTTCCCTTCTTTAGCTTTTTACAGATATTGCATTCTACACTGGATAGTTTAATTTCATATATTTTTCTGTAATTCAATACTGTTTTTCCCGTGTTGTACGGACATAAATCTTCTTGCTTTCTTTAATTAAATCGATCAGTCTTCTAATCAAATAATAAATTTGTTTAGCTATTTTATTTATTTAATATATCCGTTCTATGTTTTGTTTAGATATCTGGACGGCTTTCATATATCAATTCAGGAGCTGACTTAATTATTTTTTAATTTCTTCATTGACTTCAATGTTCTTCGGAAATTTTCTTTGCATCGCTTTCACTTCTGTGGTTTTGCTCTCGTATATGCGGTGCATTTTTAGATCAATCCCGATTCTTTTCGTTAATTCACATGCACCCAATTTTTTTTTGTTATTATTCTGGTTAGTTATTGCATTATGTTGTGCAAATTCATGACTTTTATTTAATAGATTTTCTATCCTGTTCCGGATATTGGATATACTTTAAATGAACTTCCGTTCTTCATCGCAAATTTGTGGAAGTTTAACATCACTTACTTAGCTTTTACAACCTATTGATAATACTTCTGGTAATAATAATTCTGGGATACTGATTGAAACATTCTACAAGCATTTTCAGTGTTACGTCTAGCATGTCACCATATCAGCATGGTTTTTGGTATTCCTCCAGTATCTTTCGCAGATTCGAACAAACAATGAACGTAATCCACACAGATTTTGCGAAGGCATTTGATATAATCGACCATGCATTTATGTTAGACAAGCTTGTAATGGTCGGAATTTGTGCTTCTCTCATGGCCTTTTTATTTTGAATGTATTTACATGTACAGAACTCAATATGTGCTATATTTAATAATAAACAGCAGATTATGGCCTTCGCAGATGACTTAGCAATAATCACAAAATCAAAAAATGAACTAAGGAGAATTACAAACAGACAGAAATTTGATCTGGAAATAAATCAAAATACAACGAAATATATGGTTATAGTAAAAACAGAGAAAAACCTTGGGGGGAGAACATAACTTGGTGGTGAGAGCAAAAATCAACAAAAAATATGTTTTCGAGAGAGTAAGTAAATTTGTCAACTTGAGAGTTAATATTGAAGAAAATGGGCTTGAAGAACAAGAAATCCAGGCAAGAATTGCAAAACCGTAAATACGGAAGTTTGAAGAGTCTCATGAAATCAAAATCTGTGTCAAAAGAAACAAAAGAGAGGATCTAAAAAATAGTCAGAAGATCTGAGGAATCATGGATCAGAACTGAGGAAGGATGGAGAAGACGCGCAATCTAGAAGTAGAAGAAGCATATGAAAGCTCCAATACCGTAGCGTTTGCCAAAGCCCATAGAATACGAAGGCTGGGGCATGTAGAAAGACTAAGTAAAGAAAGGTTACCAAATTTAGCCCTTACCAGAAGACCAATAGGGAAAAGGAGAAAGGGGAGATCAAGAGAGAGAGATAGATGAATAAAGTGGAAGATCTAAGAAGAATGAAAATAGGAGATTCGAAGGAGACAGTGGGGTATAGAGGAAAATGAAGAAATGTAGTCCGTAGAGCACTTGAAGAAAGCGCTGATGATTGTGAAGCATTTCAATTTAAATTGCATCGCATTTTCATATGGTACACATCTAATGTAATTTGGCCTTGAATAGAAAATTATGACTTTTGCTCGAAGGCTTAACTTAGTTATTCACAACTATACCACTAATACAAATCGCTCTAATTTTATTATAGATTTTTGATCAAAAGTCATTTAATGACAACAATCGTAACATCTGCACATAAGCATGACAATCATTGGCATTTCGACATAGCAGGTGTTTCTGGCAACTTAGCGTATTCAAATGTTTATATTGGAATATGCTTGTTTGCTTTGGTACAGCTACTACACTGACATGAGCAGGAATGTCAGTTAAACCAAGTTCACCGTAAATTTGCTAAATACCTGTGGTTTAAATTGGATAATGTTTATCCACTTAGAGGCTTTGATCACTCCTTGTTACTATCACGTTTTCGTTTGCCATCCCTTTCTCTCCGTCGTGAATCTTTTGGGTCCTGTATCGTTGATTATTCGGAACCTTTGGTTCATTGTAATTTCTTAGTACTTCAATTCCCTACTAGGCAATATAACACGTTTTATTTACCTACTTAAGTCGCAAGTCATTCTACGTCATGTGTAATAACTACAATAAAATTGCCAGTGTCGGTGACATTGACTATTACAACATGCGTAACATAAAACACTATATTTATGAAATACATCACGAGTAAAATCAGTTTACTTTCTTATTATATTGTTTTTTTTTATCATCTTGAATCTGTATTAATTATGGGTTGAATGGTTGATTACTTGCAGTGTAACTCACATTGTATTTGAATTATTATTTTGTATTCTTCTCATGTTGGTATTTTGATTACTTATGAAGGAATATTTATCAAATTGTATGCATTGCTTAGATCACAGTCGCAATACTACTAGTCGTAGCTTCCCTGGTATCAGCGGAATCTCCTAGCTATAGACCATTCGCCAGACAATCAGCTCCACCAGCAGACGTTGAAGGTGCTCCTTACGCACCCAGGGGCTGGCGACCATCGGGGCAACCTTTCACTTTACCGCAAGGATCCCAGCCGCAACAAAATTATGGTTCTCCCATCGCCGATCAAGGATTATACAACGCTCCCCAACAACAATCCAGCCAATACGGAAATGCGGGAGGGGATATACCGACGACTACGGAAAGCGCAGCTGAAGACATCACCGAGCCCACTGTATGTAGTTTCCTAAGTATATTGAGCGATTGTGGTTAATATTTGCGATTTACAGCCTGCAAATATTCGTAACGCCAACGAGAAGAAGAGTGAAAAGCTGCAGGAACCGCAAAATCCGGCCTTCTTCATAATTCCACAGCCGGAAAGGTTGGTTTATGCCGTTCAAGCCGCTCCTCTCGTAACCTTACCGCAAGCTAAGTACGTAACCACAGCTAACTTACAAGCTCTACCTTTCACTGGCGTTCAAGCTCCCGTGGTTTCGCCATACACAAGTGCGTACGTACAACTTTATCAATGAGGAATGTCGTCCATGATAAGGGAATATTGAAATGCTGGCAAATTAGTTCGTAATTTTCTCAAGTATTATGTGTTTTATATCTAACTCTTCTATAACGTTAATCCTTTGTTACATAAATATATAAATTTGCTTTGTTAATCTTCTTCCTTTTTAAGATGTAGCTCAAGCGAACGAAAAAAATTTGCCTGCCTTTCACTATGGATTATATATGACAAAAATATTTATTATTTAAACACGTAAAACCCCATAATTTATTGATAAATATACAACGTAGAAACTGATTTTGTTTTATTTTATATACTGCAAATATTTTAATATTTATTTAATAGGCCTTAAGATTGTATGTTCAATTAATTGATTATAGTAGAAAACATTAATTGATCCATGCTAGTCATTAGTGCAAATACCATACAGGAACGACCCAAGCAGACCCCTTTATCACTAGGCAAAATGATTTGTTCAATCAACAAAATATATTTTGTCAAAGTGTTTTTGCTATTTATCATTTGTTTAACCAAACACGCTTGTTTATTTGGGCATACATTGCATTTCTCAGCAATAATTCTGTTTGACGTATTGTTAGATAGATATTTGTTGAAAGGTAAATCGAAAAAAAAAAAAAGATTTGTTCAATGAAAATGTGAGTTGTGACCTTTCTATTATTCTGTAACTGCGTGGATATTCCCGCATACCATCGTCTCATGAACAACTTAAAAAACAGCCTAAGGGATAATTACTGTTATTGCTAATTGCAGCTGAAAAACCACAGCATCTGAAGCATACAGTAGACTGTCAATGATATCCATTTGAGATATAACGATTTTTTTTAAACAACAAACTAAATTGTTACACAAAATATAATGGTGTACAGTACAGAAAATATCGAAAGCATGTTTGTATTTACCAAATATAGTAAGTCATTTCAAGTTAATCCATTTAATGGAATTAGCAAAATATTTTGTACACCAAATAACTACAGTTACTATAAATAGGTAATTAATTCTGTACTGTAAATAATTTATTGAGTTCAAATGTACAAACCCATAACTCAAAATAAAAACGTAGGCACCTTTAATGCAATTCCCTCAAATATTTTAATTAAAGTTAACTTCGTTGAAAGAAATATTTTGCACTGTTGTATCAATCATCCAACGGTAATAAAATCTCTGACGGAAACAAATATTTATTTACCCATATATAAGCAAGCGGCTTGCTTGACTTGATTAATATTTCATGGACTCAATAAAACCTTTCTTCCCCTGATAGTTAATTTTGCAGATTTTAGGAATTTTGCATCATCATCATTGTATTTTTACTGTATCAAATAGTTTAAAATTATGTACCTACATTTGCTGATGAGGTTAACGATTTTTGTTTTTTCACGAAAATCGTGTCATTATTTTAATTATTTTCAAACCCTCACGTAATTCTAAAACAAAATTAAGCATAGGTTCAAATGAATGATGTATGTTAATATAGAATTGAGGGCATTAGTGCTGACGTCAAAACATGGCAACTCTGTGAAACTTTTTCCAAACAAAACAAGCTACATAACCTCGCATTCTGTTCACGTTATACGACTTCCTTTAAAAAAGCTTTATTTTCTTCTTTAAATTTGTGTGCAATTTTTATGGTATCGTGTTTCTTTTTTGCCCTGTATTCTATCTGATTAACAAATCTGTGATGTGATTTGCTTGTAATCACCACAGTGAGCAGAAGAAGTGCAAGTATTTTACAAAGAACTCTGAATTAAAGAAATAAATTGATTAATGTTGGTGATGGATATAGAAGGATGTAAAAATAATAAATTTATATTGTATACATATTGATCGACAGCCATCTGTGCCAACTAGTGGTCACTAATTTATAGCTGCGACTAATAAGATAAATACCAGAATGTTGAACTACTACACAAGAGGAAGAAAAGTTATATATGCAAATACGTACAGACATTAACTTATACTGTGTTACGATTACGCTGTAAATAGTAGGATAATGTTTTGTTATGAAATGGCTAAATAAAAGTCTTCCTATTATTAAGTATTTTAATTACGTGCAAGTATTACATTGTTTTTCACTCAATAAATATGGCAAATACATTATATTTTAATTATCGTAACTTCCTCCATCAATCCGTTAGGAGATGTACCAAGATATGAAACAGCCTCATCAAAACCTTTAAAATCTTCCATTCTTTATTCCGATAGATTCCTATCAGTTGCTCAGTATTCCTTGCTTAGATACATTCCTTCTATGGTTTGTATTGTATTAAACTGGGCTTTGGGGTATTCTATGGATATGTCTTATTAGTGACTGATATACTATGGTATGCAAATGTTGCCCTATGGTGACGTGATATAGCCCTTTTGGTCATGTACAGTGTGTACTTGCAATATTACTATTTTCAGTGAGCTTAATCTGAAAACAATATATTTTAGGTGTAGCTGCTGCAAATTATGTAAAGTGATTGTACTTACTTCTTTGTTGTGGGAGCGTTCCCTCATATTTGCTTTACCCGTGCCCCTAATAATCTTTAATAGTAATTCCGTAATATGCAGTTATATTGTTAGAAAACAAGGAAAATTACAACTTGCTAAGAACTAATCAATTTCAGAGGAATAATGATCTTCAGATGATTATGTTGGAAGTAATTTGTTTTGTTTGGAAAAACACAACCATGACAACTGGGCTTTGTGACGACACACTAATGGGGACAATTATTGCTTCAAAGTTTGTTTGAAACTAACTTTATAGAAATGTAAGTTTTCCATTGTGACTAAAATACTAAATAACATGTAGTGTCTATTTTTTCCTATAGGAATATTATAAAATAAAGCTGGAACTCTGATTTCTGATTTGTTTTGAAGGTTTAACATGAAAAGTGTGAAACTGAATAACTTAGTTCATAGTCTTCGTGTATTGCATGGAATTGCAGTAGGCCAATTTCTTTAATGTCTTCCTAAAATTATTATAACAATTTATTGAGGAAGGGTATTTTCTTAGATATTTATACTTAATTTTTATTTAATTATACAAGGAACGTCCTTAGAAATTTATTTTAGTTACAAGTTATGTATAACGAAAACAACACAATTTAAAATTGTGGTGAATCCATTATGCAACGCTAAATTTCATATTAGTTCCTGTTATAATAATATATTTTGAAGACATATATATATGGATTAAATCAAGAGAATGCGTTTGTAAAGTTTTTTATTTTATTTAATGATTGAACTAAAAATTCTTGTTCTGAAAACTAGACATATCGAAGTATGATGAAAACTTAGTTCCAGTAGTTTTAATATGTAGCTAATACTAATGATATACCGTGCATTTTGTGTAACGTTATATATACGTATTTCCTACAGGTAACGTTAAGCGCCATAGTAGCCAACCAGTTATACGTTAACGCGTCGTCAGTGCAGATCTATGCCCAGTGCAATTACGCCACTATTATTTATTAATTATCTCTGGTCAGCACGTTTTAAAGCATCTACTATAATTTATATTTTCTAACGAAGAATTTCAAGCATACGATGGACATTTTAAATCTACTGCGAAACTGTTAAAATTTATTACGAAAGTATAGTGGAATTACAAAGTACGAGAGGAGGCATTTTTGAGCATTAGGAGCAGAAACGGCACAACATATGTTTTTGGAAAGGTTGAAAAAGTGACGTACCTAGGGGCTATATTGACAAGTAGGGGAGACGAGGTGCACGAAATAGAACAGAGAA
>JARFOC010053158.1:0-19833 GCA_031763485.1 Osmoderma eremita | reverse complement strand
ATAATTAATAATTATTGTATACGAAAATATTACATTTTTAACCTTTTAAGCCGCACATCACAAATGGGAAATACTTTCTCTTTCAAAAGTTTGGGCAATACAGTTAAAATATAATCATGCAAGATCCCAAATGGGTTCAATTGCGTATAAAAGGCTAACTATTAAATTAATAAATTAGTAACAATATATATTTCACGTGGCGTGTTACGGGTGCTTGGGGTTTACTAAAACATATTGTTGTTTGTTGTCTTGTAATTTAAATTATTCTATCTCGGTATATTTTTTGTAATTATTAATTAAACAATATAAATCACAAATATTTTCTTCACAATCAATCAAAAAAAAATTGTTCTAACTTTAGAGAAATATTCACGACATCTAGGTCGAGTTGCAGTGTCGAGAGCGGTTGTGACTTGAACATCAACATGACATCAACGTACAAATTCCTCTAGGAAGCAGTGAGCAGTGTGAGCGGTTGATTTTGCTGTACCTGCTCGATGTGTCTGGTTTCGTATGTCTACCAAACTTGGTCTTGGTCGGAGCAGTTAGCGGAGCAGGAGCAGATTATATGGCCAACAGGAACCTGCTGTTTCTGCTCCGAGCTTCGGAGCCGGTTCAAATTATCAGGTATGCGATTTCGCAGCCATCTCTAGTAAATATTCATGATTTATACACATATTATAATATATACTTTCACAAAATTTCTTTGCTGTGTCACTCTGAAACCCTGCCTGATAGAAAAATTCTGGAAACAGATATGAAGTAAGTGTAAAAAGTACTACCAAGTTCGCCCACTTTACCCCGTAGGACAAAATAAATCTGTAAATTTTGTTGACCAGTGTTATCAATTACCTATTTCTTTATGTATGTACATATATGCAATCGAGATATTACATATTATAAACTCACCACACAACAATATCATGGGATAGAAGCTGGCAGTAGATACAATATTGGCCATATTGTGATTGTCGCTGATAACAGAGACCCAAAAACCTAAAGACGAAAATGCGATTATTAAAAAATGCGAATAAGTATCGTAATTGAAAAAATACCAAAACACATGCCGCAAAGTCCTTCCAGGGCTACAAAACAACAAATCAGCGCGATGCTCCCCACGTACTCCATCCTGTATATTACGAAAGTTAGGAGCATAACTTCGATCACCTGCATGGCGATCACGATCAACTGCGTGGCGAAATGTGTTAACAGAATCTCGAAAGACGACACCCCAGCCACGATCGATCTCTCCCAGACTCCCTCGAGCCGGTCAGTGATAATTACGGTTGAAGTCATCGTGGTCCCCATGAAAAACATAATGCTAAAATCCGAAATAACGATGAAGTGGTTTTGATTTGAGTGTGAAGATATCGGCTTACGTTAATAGAACGCCGGGCGTCATGAACACTGTGTAAGTTTCTCGATCGTTGCCGTATTCGTAATTGAAGCGTAGTGGGATGTCCGCCAGTTTTTCAAATATGTGGCAATCTTTTGTCAAACCCTTTTGGAAGTCCAAGAATTTTCTCAGCAATTTGAATTTTATCGTTGCACCGATTTGACGATCTGTCCAGTTTAAGAAATAAATACGGAATGAGTAGAAAATATCAATACATAATTGATGCAGAACACATAGGAATATTGAATAAAAACTAAACCGGTCAAAATTAGTTCATGTCTTTTTGATATTGAAATGAGATTAATGACAAACTTTCACAGATTGTGGTGTTAGACACAGATTTTACTTCATTACAAAATATAAGGGAATAATTTCTTTGATCAATGATTTTTTTCATCACTATTTTCATCTTCTTCGTCGTCATTTTGTTTTCTTCACTACTTTGGTCATTTTTCAGAAATTGCTTCTTTTTCTAAGGCTGTCTTGGTTTACCTAACTTACTTGGTTTATTTAATAGATACATTCCAATTCCGTCTGTAGCAATCGTATACTTTCCTTTCACCAATACCATTAATTTATTCTTTCAATGTTTGAATTACCAATACGGAAAAATGTTGTTGGACTAAACAATATTTGTTTGACCAATGTTTAACCAATTATTTATCTCGGCGTGTGCGGAGGCTAAGTTTTCACGGAAAAATAGGCAGAAACTTTTTGATTGAGGAAATGTCACACGACACGACATATACAATAAGAAAGCAACCACAGTAAATCTTGGAAAATTCAATGGATATTACATACTAGACATATCCAACCAGACTTTGATTTGGCTGGCATCCAATGAGGCGTCGGCGATACTATTTCCCTTCGCCAAACGTTCCTGGAACGATTCCGAAAAGTTATGAGCGAAATACATGACCCCCACCACTTTTCCGTGTTTGACATCAGCCATCGCCGTTTCCATATCATCGTAGTGCACCTGTCAGACACCCAATCGCAAAACAAATCAAGATATGTGTTCCAAATGCCACTTACCTTACGAATCATGGGGTCTTCGACGTCTTCCAAGAATCTACAACTCAACTCGGTGAAGTTGCAATCTACAAAGCCGTAAGGAATAGCTGTGTTCTGTCTGACGTAATTGTTGCAGGAACTTAGTGAATTTTCGCTGTTCACCACGGCCAAATTTATATCTTTGATGTCGCCACCGATCGCAGTGAGGAAACATAATATTTCCAACATAGGGAACACCAAATTGAAGATCAAACCACTAAAGTGGTGGCAAAAATAGCATATAAGAGTTTAATTTCAATTACTGAAAGAGACACACAGAACTTACGCCGTGTTCCTGAAATACTGCAGCCAATTTTTTCCCATCAAAGCTTTCAAGTGGTTCTTATTAAGGCTAAACGTACCTACGGTCCTGTTACCTTTTCGAACTGTTTGCTTAGTTAAAACCTGCGCAAGTCGAGAGCGTTTCCAATTTGTTTGGACATATTTACAAAACTTACATCTAAAGACCCTCGACCCATATCTGACATGGGAATGCTGGATGCAGATTCGGCGTTCTGCAAGACCCCATTTAATTGCTCGTCTCCGATTTCCAGATACCGCAGTTGGTTCTCTTCTTGCTGTTTGCACAAAATGAGGAATACGTCTTCTAAGGTGTCGCAACCGAATGTTGCTAAAAGTTGTTCGGGTGAATCTTCGGCCAATAAACGTCCCTCCCTCATCAAACCTACCTGTGATAAGAATAAAGGTTAAAAATTCCAATTCTGTTAAGCTAACGAAAGGGTTGGTACGATGATAACTCCTGGGCATACGAGCGGTGTTTCTTCAAAAATTATTACTTCTAAAAACCATCTTCGAAATTTATTAGTCAATAAAGTTGACTATGAGCCGAACTGACTATTGTTTATTTATTTATACAAACCAAATGCACAAATATATGTAAATAACATAATATGTACCATTACATTAACTAATAACTCAACTACATACTAAATACTTAGTAATTATACTAACAATATAATAATAATTTATTTGTCACTTGTTATGTTATTCTAATTAGTTACTAAATAAATTTATTGTTTTGTAAATTAGAACAAATAAAATAACTGTCACACACGCAAATCATGAAGAAAACGAATAACTATTTGTTTAATAAGATTCAATAAGGCTGGGAGTTTCAAAGTTGAGACGCTGTCGATGCTTTGAACCCAGCCAAGGGATTAAATCAGCTTTGTTGCCGAATTGAAGAGAAAATACACAAAATAACCTGGAAATATGATTACATTAAACCACCTTATACAGACTAGTTGCTATAGAAGCAAGTTTATTTATTATTTGTCGTTAATTTTTATCAATTTTTTTGCGAGGCTGATGTCTCTGGTGTTTAACGAATTGAAAGTGGTAAGTAACTAATACAGAATAAACACACTGTTCGAATTACTCCTCCCGCACAAAGTATTAATCAATTCGGGACGACACGTGTATCGGGAATACGTGAAGTCCCATTATCAGGTCGAATAACCGGATTTAAAGTTAAAAAATTAGTGATAGTAATGCTGAAGATTTACCGGATGAAATTAGACAAGTTGCAAAAAATTGTGGAATTGAATTTACTGCCCAAGAAGTCTCGCAAAGTCTATCAACAAGGATACAGAAATTTTCTTGATTTTTGTGATAAGAAAGAAGTCAGAAGAAATTTTGCTGGTGTATTTTGCAAGATTATCAAAGAAAATGAAACCTTCATCTTTATCGAGCATTTACTCAATGTTGAAGACTACTTTGAACATCGGTAACAACATCGATGTGTCTAAACAAACGTGTAGGCATTAAACAAAATCAATAAAACTGCACAGTCGTGCCAACGTAAATTTGCTATTGCCAACGTCAAACAGTCGACACACATTGTAACTTGGTACAGAAAAAAGAGTTAATCAAACAAAATTTGATCCCCGTTAAATGTAATTACAGGCTTTTACGAAATAATAGTTAATGTGCAAGGATGCATATTCACACGTTAGAGCATGTTCATTTCGTAGTCACAAAATCTGAGCGGGTCTTTCTCTTTACACATCCTGTATTTCTCCCTTTGTAAAGTTATTATTACACAAACACTAAAGAAAATGCCGTATAACGGGTACATTGTATAAAGGAAAAAATATGATTATGTTCGCGTGCACTTTCTATAAAAACAATTATTATTTTATATTGTTCATAAAGAAATGCGTAAATGACACGATAATTTGCATCTGCAGACCTTCAAAGTCGGGGATAAACTAATTAGCGCATAAATTGCAATTTAAATGTAGGTAAAGTAATTACATGTGTATCACACATAATTTCATATACAGTATGCGAGATCGGCTACGGAGACCCGACGCTACACGAAGTAGTGATTAACATAATATAATACATGCAGATGTTTAACGTTCCATTGAATGCGTGTGTGAATAATAAATTGTTTACGAAAATTTTGCACGGGATGTGTTTAGTACAATATTATTCATTAGTTTTAATTCCAAATGTTTGCCTTTATTCATATTCTAATTTAATAATTGTACGAATAATTTCAGAAACTTGAGTTACAAAGAGAAGTGATCTGTTACATATACAATCTTATTTATCGAAATATTTTTCTTGTTACTGCATCATAGAATGGAAATACTTTAGAATTTAAAAAACGGGTATGATCAAAGTAGCCCCACTTCAAGTATAACATTGATCATGCACTTTAATTTTCTTTTGCATGTTTCTAGTATGATAAACATATTTGTATTAGCCTTAGTTTGATTAGTAAATAAAACCGATTATTTCGTATTTTTTATAGCACTTACAGATAAATACACCGAAAGATGTTTCCATCCAAAGTTTAATTTTCATCACTATTGCCCCGATCTACGGTACCACAGAAACTACGTTTCAAGATAATTAAAGCTAATATTTTCCGTATAATTAATTATACTCGCAGAATCCTCTTGAATATTGCCGTGTTTATTTTCTTGGCAACCATAAATGGAAGATTTAGAATAACACCAGAAAAAAATTTGTTAGAGGATATATCGGACGATGTGAAAAGCCAACGAACTATACTATATATAATAAGTCTGCGTTTATTCTTTTAGATATCAAACTAACTATTAATATAACAAGTAACGTAACGCAATTATATTTCGGTATGTATGATCACATTATTTATTCACGTCCCATTTAAAATACTTTTCTAACGTATTAAACGAATTGTGTATCTTTTGAAGAGTACTACATGGTCGGTATTAAGCAACAATTAGTCACGAAAGGCACTTATCCCACGATTGTGCAATGAAACGGATCTGAAAAGGAAACGCTTACGTCGCAGCAATTACGACAGGAAAATGATCAACAATGATAATTACCAGTGATTATTCTCCTGTAGCCAAGTACCATGTGCAACAATCCAGTCCCCTTCTAAAAATCTTTGCTATACAGTATGCTAGCGAGACTTAGAGTGCGTTAAGTAAATGATCAAACCTAGTAACCAGTAAAGCCATTTTGTATTAAAGTATACACGGTGCGTTCTTTTCTGCTCAACAGAAAGGTAGACGATTGTTTATTTCCTTTTCCGCTGTGAATTCAATCGAATCAAATCACGAGTTTAATTTTGTTAGGAAATTGTCCACCGTATATTTTGTGGTATCAAATATCCCAAATATATGATCTATGTATCTTGGCCGAATTGAAAAAGGATGGAGATTATTTTCCGAGAATTTGGAGAATAATATAAATATAGATAATTTAAAACTAATGAAATCGGTAACATGGACGCGTGAGCCAGATGCTTATGAATCCATTTATATTTAAAAGAATTTTCAGTACTAATGAATTTATTGGAGTAATAAAGGCGTACACTTGAGAACACTCGGATGGTCCTTCTAAGGATTTTTGCGTCCGGGGTGTGGGGGAAAGTTGTACATATGTTAGGGATAGGTATGGGGAATGAAGGGAGAAGAAAAAGGAGTGCATTTTTCTAGTTTAAGTTATTTTCGCGCTCAGTCGGTTATTCGACTTGATAATGGGAATCCACGTAATCCCGAAGCACGTGTCTTCCCGAATTAATTAATACTTTGTGCGGGAGGAGTCATTCGAACAGTGTGTTTATTGTGCTGCCGCACAGTCCTTGCTATCTTTACTAATTAATTAATTAATTTAATATTTCTTAAGTGATTCTTTAAAAATATTCTCTCAAATGATGAATAAATAACTTTAATTTACTATATAAGAGGAGATAAAATATTAGGAACCAAATAATACTAAATTTGTATATTATCCTAATGTAAACGCCAAACCAATGATAAACGCTACTTGGGGCATGATGAGTTGATGAAGTAACGGTTACCCATTTTTGCTACCTAACCTGCGCCGCGTCAACGTATCTCAACAAACTTACAACATAACCTTTATTTCGCAAAAATAGAAAACAATGTCAAAGCAGACACTCACCCGATTTGCTTGCCTGGCCTCTTCAATATAATGCGTCGTAATCACTATAGCGGTGTTGTCTTTCTGGACAATGTCTACTAAATACTGCCAAATGCTATACAATAAGAAAAACGTATAAGTAATCAGCATAAATGTCTCTTCTTTAATCCAGTTTTATTTCTTTTACCTATGTCTTAATACAGGATCCAAACCAACAGTGGGTTCGTCCAGGATCAACAACTCCGGTTTATGCACCATGGACGCTGCAAAAGACACCCTCCTCTGTTGTCCCCCACTACAATTTTTGATCATCCTAAATGAATTTCTCAATTAATCTAAAAAATTATGCAATCAGTATCATTAAGAGACCTATCGTCTGGTGGTAAATCCAATAATTTCTTCAAATGATAAAACCTCTCCTCGATTAAGCCATCTTCCATATCCAATATCCGTCCGAAATAAAATATTGCACCTTTGACCGTAAATTCGCCAACTAAATTTATATCCTGCAAGTAAAGTTTAAAAAAGAAAACAGCGCTTTAAAGCCTTTGGGGTTTTAAGTGTTACTTGAGGCATGTATCCCACACGATGTCCAGGCACGCCGCTGTCTTTGGTTCCGGGAACACCGCCCAATACCCATATATCCCCAGAATCTAACTTTTTTCTGCCGACAATGCAGCTGAGCAAAGTTGTTTTTCCGCAACCGCTGGCTCCTAATAAACCATATCTGTATAGTGGGAAAGTAGAAAAATATCTAATTCCTGGTTGTAGGAGACGTGAAATGGCGTTAATACACGCTAAAAGAGTGATACTAAACACTAAATGTATGTATGGAGTCTTCTGCATTGATTACTAGTAAGTAGTAACTCACAATGTTTGTGCAAAAAGAATAATTTAAACGTATGCTAAATGGGTACGGTTTAATATTTCCAAACGAAAATGGTAGGTACTGCTAAGTAATGTAAAGTATCAAGTTCGACTTACATAGTGCCTCTCTGCACCCTCATGTTGAAGTTCTTCAGAATCTGCTTATCCCCATACGCTTTGTGAGCATTCCTCACTTGTATGGCGGTGACCATGTATTCTGGCATCGTGCCTATGTGTAACAGACAAGGAAAAGAATAAGCTCGAAACGTAGTCACACTTTCTGTTTTTATATTGCTATTTGTGATAATAAAAGTTCTCTTGCCACCTTGATGAGTGAAGAAATCCTGATACGTATTTCGGCAACTAAGTTGCCATCCCCAGTCCACATAAGGATACGATTAAACACAAAACAGAAAGGAAACCCGAAAAGGCTCCAAACAGTAGTAGAAGCAAAACAAAAAAGAAATGAAAAATAAGAAAGGTCCTCTATCAGAATTTTAAAAAAAATCGTGGGTTTTGGCAACGTGGAATGTGAGAGGGACATATGTGGCGGGAGGTTTGAGACAAGTAGTAAAACGATATAGAATAGACAAAACAGCTGCGATCAGACATCACGGAAGTAGATAACATGATACTACTGAAAAGTGGAGGGAAGAACTGATTGCTGAGAACAGGTTCTTTTATGGAGAGGAAACTTAGAGCGAAGGTAATGAAATTCAATCCTATTTCTGATAGAAGATTGAAAGGTAATAAACGAAATGTTAGCATTATCAATGTGCATACCCCGTCAGAAGAAAAAGAACATCATGAAAAAGAAGCATTCCATGAGATTCTTGAAGACGAATATGAAAGGTTGCTTAAGCACGATGTTCAAATTGTTGTAGGAGACTGCAATGCCAAGATAGGGAAGGAAATGATATATAGAACAACAGCTGGAAGCCAAAGCAAACCTGATATATCGAATGACAATGGACAAAGAATAATTACTTTTGCGATGGAACGGGATATGGTAATAACAATACCCAAATACAAAGAGAAGAAATCTATACGGGAACCTGGCGGTCACCCGATGACAGTGGTAAACCAAATCGACCATGTTCACAAATGTGAGAAGTATGAGATGTGCGGAGGCGGACTCTGATCATTACTTAGTAAGAATAACATGCAAGAGCCTAATGGAAAATATTGAAATTAAAGAAGAAATACCAGGTAAAACGAGGCACTACAACATAGAATAACTGAAAGACATAAAAGTAAAGAAAAAGTACCAAGCAGTAATGAGGGAGTGTCTGGAAAAGATAAGAACAACGGAGGAAATTGATAGCAGCTGGGCCCAATTAAGAAAGGCAATAACAGACACAAACTAAATGGTAATCCCACCGAAACTAAAACAAGCGAAAATAAAGGGCTGGTATGATGAAGAGTGTGAAAGGACGGCGCAAGAAAAGAAAAAGTTAAGGGTAATGCTGCTAACAAATAGAAACGAGAGGAATGTATTAAACGACAAAGAAAAAAGAATCGAGTATATGTAGAAGGAAAAGACGACAATGCAATGAAGTGAAATTGAAAGAAATAGAAGAGAAGTTTCAAAATAAAGAAATTAAATCCTTCTATCAGGAAACAAAAAAAAATTGAAAAAGGATACTGTCTCACGAAAAGCTATATAAAGAATCGAAAGCGCATTAATAGCAGAACAGGGTGAAATACTGGAAATATGGAGGGACTACATGGAGGGAGTTAGTAAGCGATGGGGAAACGGAAGGACAAGAGGATCAATATTTACAGCAAGAGGACAGCAGTAGGATAGAAGAGCCATCATATGAGGAAGTAAAAGAAGTAATAAAAATCATAAAGAATAATAAAAAACCGGGAGAAAGTAATATAGCATCGGAAATCCTAAAAATAGGTGGGGAAAAATTACAGGAGAAACTTACTGAAATGATAGGAATAGCGAAATAAAGACCACGGGAACCATATTTAATAATGAACACCAAGTTATGACCTTCGCAAATGACCTAACAAAATAAAAGAATTAACCAAGGAAAATTGCAAGGAGACTAGAAGAGGAGGCAAGGAAATTTGATCTGGAAATAAATCCAAATAAAACGAAATATATGGTGATGGGAAAAACAGATAACCTGGTGGTGAGCGCAAACAACGGCAAAAAATATGTTTTCGAGGGAGTAAGTAAATTTGTCTACTTGGGAGTTAATGTTGAAGAAAATGGGCGCGAAGAACAAGAAATCCAGGCAAGAATTGCAAAAGGAAACCGGAAATACGGAAGCCCGATGGGTCTCATGAAATCGAAATATATATCAAAGAAAACAAAAGAGCGAATCCATAAAAGAGGCATAAGACCTACCGCCACATATGCCGTGGGTCCTGAATAAGGTGGGAGAGGAGCAGATAAAAAGATAGAAGAGAAAAATGCTGCGTGCTATATATGGAGGAGTAAGAACCGAGGAAGGATGAAGAAGACGTAAAAATCATCTAGAAGTAGAAGAAACATATGAAAGCCCCAATATCGTAGCGTTTGCCAAAGCCAAAAGAATAAGATGGCTGGGGCATGTAGAAAGACTAAGCAGAGATAGGTTGCCAAAATTAGCCCTTACCAGAAAGCCAATAGAGAAAAGGAGAAAGGATAGACCAAGAGAGAGATGGATGAATAAAGTGGATGAAGATCTAAAAAAAATTAAAATAGGAAATTGGAAGGAGATGGTAGGGGACAGACGAAAATGGAGAAATGTAGTTCGTAGAGCACTTCTAGAGTGTTCCTAATATTAGCATCTTATTCGCTTTCACGGCCTGCAGAGCAAATTATTATTATTATTCAAAGTGCCATCCTCAGTAGAATCTACAAAGGAAGATGACAACTTAGTTGCCGAAATACGTATCTGGAGTTCTTCACTCATCAAGGTGGTAAGGGGATTTCTATTTTTACTAGTTTAAGCAACCGTATCCTATTATTTCTATTTATAGCCTAAACGGTTACAGTTAAGTAATTTTCGTAATTACGATAGCATTATGCTCTCGAGAAATTAGTCAATTTTTTCACAACAAATAAATCCTCCACGTGAACAACAATATACGAAATCTACATACATAAGTAGTTAATGTCCCATTAAGGTTATTGCGCAAGAGAAATAAAGTTAATAATGTCCTTTATTTCAAGTGCCGTTCAATTCGAGATCCGTTTCCATTTCCTGAATAACCAAACACGCGATATTCATACTGTCAGATGTCAAAATGTTACCATCTGATTTTTTGTTCTTCTTTTGCAAAGAATAGATTATATTTATTTCAGTCAAATTCATTTTCTTAAAGCAATGATAAACTTTCAAAAGCTGCTGTATTTTACATACGTACCTATGTGTATTGTTAAATCTCCGTCTCTGTATGCTATTTTAAACATCGGAGGAGTGGTGTGATCTCCTATTGCAATAGGAAATTTTTGTTGCACTCACTTTGAAAGTATAGTCCATTCGCCTTTTAGTTTAGGCTCTTATGGGATTATTTGAATCCCTTTTTAGTTGCATCATTAACCTATAGAACTATCTCACCTACTACTACATATTGTCAATGTTTTGAAACCATTTGAATAGAGTGAAAATAGAAACATCATTTACCATCTTGTATGTTGTATCATTCGTTGTGTTTATCTGTTTATTTTTATCGTATTATGTTCTATACTTCGCTAATTTTTCTATTTTTTACGATCTAATGGTTAATATTTATTTAATATTTAATTTATAATCATTTATTCGTACATAAAATAATACTATAGGTACAGCTCTTACAACGAAGCAGCCGACTTTTGACAGCGGTAATGTTAAAATCATACCAACACAACTTCACATTTAGCAAATGGATAGTAATGTGATAGTAATGTAGTCCGCGTAGGATTTTTTTGATTAGAGTGGTGCCAGTTGCATAGATAAGGTAAGTTGTCAACGCACACGATACTTGTCATTTTGACGTTCTATTTAGTATTGACAGTTTTCGTAAGGTCAAAAGTCGGTTGTTTAATTGTGAGAGCTATATATCCAACATATTAAATATGTTGACAGTTGACAGTAAGTTATTATAAGTTATTATATAATATGATTTACAGCGTCGTTTTGGTAACAGAACACAGCTGTTAAGCAAAAATGGCGGAAACGACATTTTAGTGCCTGTGGTTTGTTGTGATGCATACTCAATAAATATATATTTTTAAAAAATTAAAAAAGCATTATATAAAACGCACTATAAAAGGTAAAACCAGTTTTTTTTTCTAAGCGCTGTTGGTTCACCCTACACTAAAAACAAAACAATTTTTCTTCATAACGTTTTATAAGCCTAAGTTTTTTTTGTTCTTTACCACATTGGTTCACCCACACTACGAGAAAAAACTTAAGCTTTGTAAAAAGTTATGAAAAGAAAAATTGTTTTATCTTTAGTGCAGGGCGAACCAATAGCGCTTATCCTTTTTAGTGCGTTTTATATAAAGCTTTTTTTATTTTTTTTTAATATACAGATTTATTTAACCTTTTTAGTAATAATGTAATTTTTATTATTTGTTTATTAGCTTAACTTTAAATTGTATCTACTTAAGGTTTGCAACAGCAAAACATTCATTTATGAACATCTTCGAGTACAGGAGAATGACAATTACTAATACATACATTTTAGTTGTTAGGTTATGGATGCATCTGTATATAGGTAAGATTTAACGAAAATGTTATTTACGACAATTTTCTTGCTGTTTTTGACATTTGTATTAAACAATATACGATTATATACTAGTTTGTACTGTTAATTATCAATATATTTGTCTTAAAACGTCTTTACTCCTTAAGGTAAACCATACAATACCGCCATTAAGGTGGGTATTCACTAGTGAGCGTGGCAGAGCCCAGCAAACTGCAGAAAATCCGGCTGATAACTGATGCATTGAAGTACACAAAATCAATTATTTTTAATAATAAACCATAATCAAAACTGCTCGAAAGTACATGAATATGACATTGTCTTCTTGAATGTGCAAATATGCAAATTTTCAAATCGCTACGTCATACAGAAGTGTGTTAAAATTGCACCAGTAAGTCTGGTAACTCCTGACATATTCGATACAAGTCAAGTTAATATAAAGCTTTTAAATATATCAAATTTAACTGGTCCATGTCACTAGATTGAAAAAATGGTGGATTTGGAATTTGTATTTATAGTGTTCAATCTTCATGAATATAATGTTGTATGTTGTTCCACGTAATGGGGGAAACGGCTTTTTATCTCTAGCGAATACACCCTTCTGTCATCCCTGTATGTTTACCGATCTCTTCTAAGATGCGGCAATTTTTTCTTATTGAACTTACAATTAATACCACACTTGTTTTATTTGCACATGTTACATATAAAGACATTATTACCCCATAAAAAATGCTGTAGACACTTTCACATAAGCCATATTTATTACGAAGTCATAAGAAGAAAATACCGTTTAAACACATGCATAACAATTAAGAGCTAATAAATTTTATTGTAAATTTCCATAGGCATTGCACAATTAAAAACGAAACGTGTATAATATTACAAGAATCGTTACCATAATTATAGAGCTAATTAGCGTTACATATTGTGTGAGGGCTGGTGATTATTTTTATGTTAAACATATTTATTTGCTAATCACAATCGTGTTTTATATCAATGTTAATTTATTAGACGATTAACACATTGTTAAGTAAGCTTGCCACCAACATTTTTTTGTCACAATCAGTATACAGCACGCTGTTTCTCCTCTATTTTCTTTAATGAGAAGTAACATTTAAAAAATTCTAATTTCCAATTTTCTTAAAAGTGTTCCTAACTTCTTTAATGTCATCAACTAAACAGTCGACTTTTAACATCTCAATTCATGACGTCGTATCATGACAAGGTTGCCTTGTAACTTATAAAGACATTCAAAGGATATTATATTATATGGTTTGACAAATATGTGGATATGTTATGGTTATTCAAAAACATTTGAAACCAACTGAAGTGGAAGTGCATTTTTACAATGAATCTAGTGCAAATGGTTTGTTTGGTTTTTAACAACGATCACAGCAAAAATTATGAAAAAAACCAAAACTATCAACACTAAATATAAAGCCAAATGTCAATTGCATTGACAACTGGTAACGCTCCAATGGTAGAAGCCCTACGCGGAAGAAATGTCACTAGATTTGACATTACTATTCACTTTTTGAATGTGAAGTTGTTTGGTATGATTTTAACGTTATTAATATCAAAAGTCGACTGCTTAGTTCGAGAACTATATAATAATGTCTCGTATACTTATTTTTCAAAACCATTAAACCTGTGTATTTCTTTTTATTAAAGTGTAAAAAGTTAATTTGGTTGTTCAAAAATTATAAGCCATTGACCTTGAAGAATATTTGAGCGTGTGTCTATAAACGTGGGAATAATAAACAGGTCTACGTTGATAATCTTTTAGGAATTCTATAATAATAATTTCATTTGGGCATTATTAGATACTATAAAATTAAATACGACTTTATAACGAGTGAAAGGATTCACATTCAGATTTAATATGGGTTTGATATTTGATTAGTTTAAACGGTTTATAAATACCCAGTTTTTGATATGAATTTGGCTTGTTTTATGCAGCAGGTGTGTGGGCAACGCCATCTTATATTTTTTGGAGTAGCAACAAGAATTTAAGTTGTTTTCCATATCATTTGAAACGTATTTGCTCAAGACGGACGTAAATAAATATTACATAATTTTTGTGTAACATGTGTAATTTCATTAACGTTAATATTCTCGTGTTAGTATAAAGCATAAAAAATAGCATATATGTGTACTTAATACGAGCTGTTTTAAAATGTCTATTTCACCAGACTTTTAGAAATTATTTCATACGGGTTAGTCCTTGTTAACGGTTAGATGAACTGACTTTGCAATAAATGACAACATACTAACGTGAAGATTAGCACGTCTACTTACAATTGATGAATCACAGAACTTTTGTTCCATCTGTGAAACGTAAAGCCATAAACTTCCATTTATTTTAACAGCGACTGAACAAATACACGGAAGTACTCAGCATATATTGATCAAGTGCGATTTCAAAGAATGTTTAATGTAGGTACGTTGGATTAACAGTTAATATCCTTCCATACTCGGCGAAATTTTTATTTTTCTCGACAACATATGTAACTGAATATACACCACACTCAAAGTTAAAGCAACGGTTAAAGTTACTTAAAGTTACAAGCAGAAAATATTACTAAATTATTTGGTTGAAATAGAGGCGACATAGCATGAACATCAAGGAAACAATTACAACAATTACGTAAATCATCTTTGCTAAACACAATTTGACATGTGACCTTGAATCACAAGATAATGGAATATAGAGGGTGCAGCGATAGTAGATCCGTTTTTTTTATTACTCGGGCTGTATGTTAGGTACATACTAATATAGGTATATAATACTCCCATATTGCGCGTTCCGTCTAGAAAATTCCGAAATCAAAACGAAACAGAAAATATCGGATATCTTAGTTGGCACCAATCGCTTCTACGTATGGGCCAATATATAGCTGTTTTACTATATATTGGCAGAGACAACAAAATTAAAATGTTTTATATCCATGTCCATTATCTATATTACCACATCAACTAACAACAGAACCTATCTATTATAGTAGCGTTGTATTATAAGTAATAATTTATTTAGTAAGACCATCAAAACGACCTCGTAACTCTCCAATAATTCAACGTTAATTGGATAAGTATATATCTAAAGTATATATATACATATAAATAGGAAAATACATAAAATAGGAATACATTAAAAGGAAAAAATTTAATGTCTATAATTCCGCGTCTTATTCAAGAACTTCTGGACAGGTGCAGAACCGTTTCGTGCTAACTGAGATAGAATATAGGAGCAGTCTGTGGAATATAGCATCGCCTATGTTACTTTCTTGCCGAAAACTAGTTCCATAAGATTTTGAGACGACCCGCAATATAATACTCCTATATATATGGTTAGGTAGCAATCTGATATTTTGGGGATGTAATATAATGTTAATTGTGCATCTGCAGAAAATGCGTGTTGTTGTGTGGATTCGTTGAGATTGAGTGATGATGTCAGAAATTTTTTCTATCACCGGATGTACAGGCTGGCCGTCAGGAAAGTATTAACTTTACCAATTTCAAAATGACTTTTCTTGATTTTATTAAAGGGAACCACCTGTATATTATAACCAGAAGTGGTGCAGAATTACATTCTGTATCAATCTACATTACCTATTCTCAGCGATTTCTACAATAATCCAGAATAATATTCAGCTTATTTCCTTACATTTAACAGCGATTATAGTTTGTTTATTTTAGTATGTCAACTGTCATATTTTCTAACAAAAAATAAACTAATAGACGATTTATCTAATCATAAAAGCCTACACCTTAATCCGATCAAACCCTGATCTTTCTACAAAGTGATCAATCTCGAATGACGACCACGTGGCTAACAATTTTGGCATGACTGAGAAATTGACAATGATGGTAGCACGAATTAATTCGCTTTTAATGCAGATAGTTATACGGAATGATCAATCTCAACTGTCGGGTTGGTATCAAAAGGATTCCTAGATTGGTTATAAAAGGTGAATTCCAGTATTTGTGACAGCGTGAGAGTGAATATTCTCGTAGTAGGAGTGGAGTGAGATAAGGAGTAATATACAGGGTCTCCAAAGTTGAGTGGCCTATTAAAATATTTCATGGAAGGAAATACATAAAAATTCTGAAAATAAGTAGATTGCATCATCATTTCCGGTTAACCGGAAGCCGCCATTAATTTTCTTATTTTAAATAGAATGTTATAATTTTTATAGCCAATTCTGATTCTAAATATTATTCTAAAGACAAAATATTTAGGTTTCCCTGTACCTAAATGTAACCGATTTTGGGATATCTTCATATTTATGTAAAAAACCGTTTCGATTAAAAGAAAATGTTTTTAGGGCACAAGAGTCCAGTTGCTTATCGTTTCAAAGTATAACCCTTAGGCTTTCAGATCAGGGCCTAAATATCCCCGAAAATTTTACAGTCTGGTCGCGATATGGTGTCAAATCTAATTATGTTTAACAGTCCAAAACTCAATTTTCTTAAATGGAACACTGTATATTTTTACATCATAATACAGAGAATCAAATTCTGCAGCGATTAGCATTAGGTTTTCTTTTTGCATTTCTTTTCGTTTTCCTGATATTAATAATTGTGTATTTTAGTGGCATATTTTGTTAGAATTAACCCTATTTTTCGCAATGAGTTTCAACCGAACAAAGTATTTACTGGCTTAACACAAGAAATTGTACCAAAATAAGGAAAAAGTAAACTTAAGTCACTTTAAGTTCACTCTTAATGGACATCTTCAAAAAAAAATAAGCATACCTTGAAAAGAAGATAGGGCACCGTAGGTTTCCTGTTTCCGGTAATAATGTAGCAATATACTAATCGTCTCTTAAAATTAGCGCGTTGCTATGGACCAAAAATTGCAAGCGATCTTTTAGAGAAAGAGGGACTGGACGATGACCACTTATGTAGGTGGCAAAAATTTCGAAAACAAAATGTTTTTAAATGATATGAAAAACCAGCTAGAACCACATTAATTCTAGAAGTTCCCGTCGCTGATTGTAAGTGTATGAAAGCACATGTTATGCAACAGCTGGTTTCTTTCGCCACTCTGATTAGTAATCATATCATCACATTTTGGATCATGGAAGTGTACAATCACCATAATTCCAGCTCTACCACCAAAATAAGTAATCATAATCAATAAACCCTTTACACCGCCCAATATTATATTTTTCATCTTTGGTGCGAATAATTTACATAACAGAAATATGTGCTAATGAGTGTCTTATTAAGTTGTCAGTGCCATTGGAATCGCTACATGCTTTACATCATATTTCACTTAGTTTACTTATCCTTTAGAGATGGTATTTTAACAATTGACATGTGTTTGTTTGTTTGAGTCAAACTAATATCATGATGACCTATAAGTGTTTTGTTGATTACTAGGAATATAAGTACGTAACAACTGCGTCATAAACAACATTATCAGTTGATTTTAATTACCTATAAATTACACTGGTTAACAAGTTTTTTGTCCCAAGCACAAGCACCTGATTCCCATATACTTTTGCACGCTGAAATCAATTATGTGTTCAGAATTTCTCCATCACCCTTAGTTTTTATGTTTCAGGATATTCGCTTATCCACCTAAAATATGCATATTGTTATTTCAGTTGTCGGCTAGAGCTCGGAACTGATCAGACCTGCATTGTTAAGACTTGCATTTTTCATTCCTAGATAGCATCTCTTGTTATTTCAGTTGTCGGCTAGAGCTCGGTGAATAAAAATATACGCTGACGTTGTTAACGTTTTAAAGAGTGTTGCGTTGTGGTGCGTTCAAGCTATTGTAGTGAAACCGCGAACATTTGATCACCTGTCAAAATGCCAAGGAAATGTGTAAACCACCCGAACTCTTTTTGCTACATTTGCGGCGAATTGACATTTAAATATCATAAATGGTCTTTCACACCTCCTTAAAAGGTGCTATGAGCAGTATTTCAAGTGTAATGTAGATGAAGAAACCAAAAACTTGGCTCCCCATATTTGCTATGTTACGTGTGTCAGACTTCTTACAGCATGGGCAACGGTAAACGACAGATGTATTTTGCTCTTCCTATGATTTGGAGGGAACCATCAGATCATATTACCGATTGCTATTTTTGTCTTACAAACAATAGTGGTAAGTATGACTTCTAAATCCAAACATACTGTAATATATCCTAATATTCCATCTGCACTGAGACCAGTTCCTCACAATCCAGAATTACCTGTGCCTAAACCTCCACAAAACATGACACTAAGCTATGATGAAAGTGATGATGACGAAGTAAACGAAGAAAGTTTTGCAGGCGACAATACGGATTTGAATTCAACATTTCAACCAGATCCGTCTCGAAAACATAAATTTATGTATCTACCCACCTCATTGAACAATGAATAATCAATGGAATTTATTACTTTTTATTTCTTTATTTTCCAACAGTTTTAAATTTGCAAGACACTCAAATTTTTATACATTTGTTAAATAATAGCTATTATCTGAACAAATATTGACTCGCATTCGTATATAATTGAAATCTGTAGTACGTCGCGAGTCAAAATTATATTGACACTCAAATGGGAAACATTTACTTAAAAAACACTCAAGAACGGCTTTCGTTTCACAAGTACAAAAAAATATATGTTCTTGCCAATGTTTTTTATACACACATAATAGGTAATTTCTATTTTGACATTAATTTTATTATCGTGAACGTTATGAAACATTCCTAAACTATTTATATGACCATCAAAATTGCGTTTCCCAATGTATATAGACACTAATTTATTGCTTCAGGTATTTAACATAAACACGATATCTACAAACCCCAATCCATAAACGTGGACAAACCTTATAATAAATTTCAATTAATTTTCGAAGAAACAACTTCACAAATCATAAAAAATTGCCAGTAATCATTAAATTAATATTAGTGGCTATTTATATAGCCATTAACTTATGTTAATTCCCTTTAAACGATAATAAAATGGGAAATAATATTTTTCTCAATAAAATATACAACATCACGACGTTTTACTTCAACTAGATAATGTTGTAATAACAACAACATACGTATAATAGTAACTTTTTTATGTTAAAGTAGATGCATACATGTTCAGAAACCTTGACACAATAACTTCTAGATAAATAAATAAAATATACCTACATTTCGATCCAAATTGATTATCATAGAAAAAATCTTTTTCTCTGATTCCAGTATTTTCTTTTAATTTAATGAGTGATTACAGACACCACAAGATACTTCTACTGCCTTTTCTCGTTGACATTCGCTATTAAGTTTGCATTAAACACGGGGGGCGAAGTAAAATATAAGTGGAGTGATACAAGTTCTAGTTTACTTCCATGTGGTAGGTGACGTTGTAGTTAGTGCACTTCCGGTACAAACGGTAACGCGGTACCGTTTGTACCGAAAGTGCAC
>JARFOC010053148.1:0-19837 GCA_031763485.1 Osmoderma eremita | reverse complement strand
AGTAATAATGTAAATAAAGAGAAAATAATGTTGTAAATTAAATTTATAAATTCCGAAAAAGAAAACTCTCAAAGTAACAGACGCTTGAGTAACGTCAACATAAATGGTATGCGCGAAGCACCTAGTATGCTATGCACCCCACCAGCGCAGCACGACTGCATTCGGGGGATTGCGTCGGTCATTCGTGATCGCTGCTTGATTAAATACATTAGTTATAGACGGCTTTAAAGTTTAGAAACGACCCTGTATGTGCATAAAATATCCATTCCTACATACATACATACGCATGTACATATGTACATAAGTACATACGTTGATTATAATAGTTCTTGAAACTATTACAGCTCGTTCGCATAAAATGTTAATACCCAAACAATTTGCTACAAGCAAGATAGATAAAGGTACGGTTTAATTAAGATAGTTATTGCGGTTCTGATTTTCGAGGCTATTCAAGCAATAACATGTAGTAAAGCTGTTAAATAGAAAAATAAGGAACCGCTATACGATATTAAATAATCTATAATTAAAGTAAACACCGGAACTTGTTCCCATTAAGTGGCCATTCATCCTCTATTTAAAGCAAGACATAGTTTAATGGAAACTATATAAATTGTTAGTGTTAACTCATGCATCAATTACTCACAAGATACATCACCTTTACCAATATGTTTACAGCAATTCGAGTAATCTGCTTATTGTTAGTATAGCGAGATTGTCAGTAAAGTCTATCAGAAGACTAGGTTTATGCTGACCTAAAATTTGGGAGAAGTTGTATAAATTTAAACTTCCTGAAACTCAAAATATGTTTATAGGTGTACACTGTCGACTAGATTGTTATAAAAATAAATTTTTGCTTTCGCTAAAATACCAGCATACATGGCCGTGTAATCCGAGGAGTACATCTTTAAGTTTTCTTACTTACAAAATGTATATTATAGGTTATTTTAGTTTAACATCCTGGTTCATAAAAATTGTTTAAAGTTTTGTAAAACACACAATCAAATTTATTTGACTTTTTTTATGCCATGCTATTGATTTATTGATACTAATCCAGAAAATGACGGATTGTTTAGAATTTGAAACAATTTTATATTCTCTTACACCAGAATTGTTTTAGTAATAACTTTACTAGTACGTGTGCAAAAATAAAAGCAATACGTGATGAATAGAGACCATTAATCCTGCATTTGTCAAAGCGTATCCTTGGATGTTAAAAGAAACAAAGAAAATGAATAAACCCATAACTATCGCAACAGTTTTATAGTGAAATATTGAAATGAAACGAGAAATGTCACCTAAAAATATGAAAAAAATCTTTTTGATGTGTAAACAAAATTAATATCAAGAAGGTAGACAATCAAAGAGTAGTTGGAGACAGTAGGTTCCAAAAATATATAAGTCTGAAGAAACTGGAAAACATTTTAAAAAGGATTTACAATTACAGAATTTAAAATAATGTAAAAAGTGCACAGACTGTGCGGCAGCACAATAAACATCAAATTACTCCTCCTTCACAATATATGCAGGAGGGGTAATCCGATAAGGTGTGTTTATTAAAATAATGTATCAAAACATTATGTCCAAGGAAATGCTTGCTCATCTTGTCATCTGCAAATACGTCTGCAATTTTGCTTTATTTAATGGTTATTTTAAAATCAGATTTTCTTCGCATACCGAACAAATTACACGTCTTGAGCAAATCGATTAAGAAACGTTATTGGATCATATCAAAAAATAAGCGATTTTAATTGGGAATTAAGCCGCCAATATGACATCTCATAAATGTTCTCATAAATTTTTATTATCTCAATAGACGTGCCCCAATTTCGCCGGTCAATTAGCATACGTATCAAAAGAATTACGCAAATACGCGTTCAACACATTTGGCCAATCCGTAATTACTCCAAACATTTGGTCAATTACTGTGGCGTAGATTTCATTAGCGACAAGGTCCTGGTCATTTGTGAATTATTCAGACTCTCAAGTCTCCAGTTAGTTTAAGTGATTCGTTTGTCAGTAAATTAACACTGACAGCGTTAATTGCCGGTTTACACCAACATCCCGGGCGATGCCACGACCAAAAGTAGTTGAATGAGTAACGTGTAGTCTGGAAGAGTCAGCGAACGAAATAAACTGCAAAATTAAATCCATTGCCTCTAATCCGCAATGGTGTGAATTTATCGAATTCCTGTGAAGTCTCTACTTAAAGAAGCTATTAAGATTTCTTCTAACGCATGTTGGTTTGTGTGTATGCATATAAGCGACGGCAATAAATGCCCACAAACACTACTGTGTTATATGGAATTTGACGAACAGAACGAGAGGGTGAATGTATATAGAAATTAACTATCAAAATACGTATACATTTTTTTGATTAGTACTAATATTAAATCCCCCATCAATTTTTAATTTTTCCATCTAAAAATAATTCGTGCGCCATCTATGATCGAAAAGCTATACGAGAGAAACGTTTCTCGATTTAGACACATCCAATAAATTTCAGGAGACCTATTTTAACAGAATATCTATACTACAGTATCCTTGATTCATATATCTGGGTTTCTGGTGTGCACTTCTACAGATGGCTTACACAATACTCTAAACATAGATGCCACCAGACACCAATATGATCTACCAAAATACAATACGCATGATACAAAAATATAAATCATTAATTTTGAAGAAGTATTTACATTTTTCATTATAAAAGTTTAGGACAGTACAATTTCTATTGTCTAATATATTTTTTGTGGGATGATATGAAGAGATCCATCACAAATACTGTCATAGGAAGAATACACATGCAAATTTATATGGAATAGCTTCTAAATAATAAGTATAACAAGGGTATAACCACAGACAAGGCACTTTGCCTGTGGCATAAATAAATATTATATATTTATGCAATATTTGGTATACTCAACCAATAATCTGATAGCTCGCAGGGCAGCACTAATATCAATATATATTTAATAAAATAAAATATTATGTATAATAAATAATAATGTGTCGTACCTATATTCCATTTATTTATTCAATTTAACAAGGACTATTCCTTTAGCAAATGTTGAATATTAATAGGTAGTAATAGCTTTGTACGGTTCATCATCTTCCTTTTAGATCAAAGGCAACCCAGTTGACATTCTGAAATTTTCATAGTAGAATTAATAGAAGAGGGTTGGCAAAAGCCTTGTGTGGCACAACATAACACATATTACAAATTCGTTTGGTCTTTTTTGTTAGCTCTATGACAAACTTTGCTATAACTTTCAAAGTTATATTGTCTTAAAGATTTAAGATGACATAACGAAAGAATGAATGCACCTTGAAAACAGAATTCTAACACGTGTACCCTTTTGACAGCATGAGATAAACAATTTTTATTCGTATCACAGCCACGGCCAACTAAGCCATTAGTATATATATTTAGTACAGGTACAAGTTTATGTTGTTATGCCACGCAAAAGTAAGACGAGAATCGTATAAAACGCCAAGTTCTTTGATAGAGTCAACAAAAGCAACATTAATGTTTTCTATTGGATAACTAGATTTAATTAAATTTGATCGCTTTTTACAAGTAACAAAGAAGCATTCCTTCATATTTACAATTTAAACAAGGAACAAAATTCAGAGATTAAGTTAAGGTTCACTAGATACGATCATAATAACAGGCATTATGAGTTCCGAATAGATGTCGCTGTACGTAGAAACCTTCAAACACATTCAATTTTAAACGTTACATAATCTTATTTATCCTGGCTTTATGCGTATTGACGTAAAGAGAGTAAATTTCACATATTTTTCATCCAAATTGAAACTCTTTAATTCATCATTCAATTATATTATCAAAACCGTTTAGCAAAAGCAAATGACACTGCTAAAGAGACTTGGTCATTGATACATATTGATACTATTGATACATATAGTAGATGAACCATGTCCATAAGACGTGATGGCAACGCTTAAATTCGACCTTTTGGATGTCGCCGCTTCAAGCCGCCACTGTTCCTACATCCATATATAAATACAATATTTAAGATATGAACCTATTTTGAACGCATTGACTTGTACAGCGTTATACCATTAAATAACAGATGTCGCCATTCTTGAAACACACGTAGGCATCGCGGGAGTTAAATAAAATATTAAAATTTGGTCTATTGTTAATGATCTGAGAAATAAAACTCGTACCTCAGAACAGATGTGCCCTGATCCAAATGAACTTAATCATTACTTTGTAAATGTTGCTAAGAACTTAATCTCTGATATACCTCCAGGTAATGAGCCGCTATCCTAACTTCCGGCTGCCAATTTGAATTCCTACAGCTTCTTTTTAAGACCCATAAATAACCTAGAACTCCAGCAAATAATTAGGGAGACTAAGAATTGGTCATGGTGCAGTACGGATGGTCCTTCCATTACTATTTTTCGGAGACCTCCGGATCGATTCCCTAGTCACTCTAATAAATGACTCATTTTTGAAAAGTGCTTTCCCACAATGTTTTAAAACAGCTACTATCATCCCTCTTCATAAAGGCGGTGATAAGAATGATATTAATAATTATCGCACAATTGCCCTACTCCCAGCTTTATCCAAAATTATTGAAATATTAATAAAAAATCAGCTATTGGCTTTTCTTTAAAAAATCAAAATGATCACGCCTGCACAGTTTGGCTTTTTGTCCAACTCAAGTACAGCCGACGCTCTGTTCTCCTCAAGGCTCTGTGCTTGGTCCAATACTTTCCTTCTTTTTATCAACGACATCAGCAATTTAAAGATCAGCGGACAATTATGTCTCTTTGCTGACGATACTAGCATCACTTGGAGTAGCCCAAACAGAGTAGACCTGCAATCGGTTATATCTAGCGACTTAACCATCAAGTGGTGCCACTTCAATTGCCTTTAGTATCACAAAGGAAAAACGGTAATTCTGCGTTATAAAGGTGCACTGCAGCAACCATGTGTTTCCGAAAATGAGACCGTCTATATAGATTCATCTATCAGATTCCTGGGTCTTATCGTTGATGACAATCTTATATGGTGTCTCCATATCGACTCCCTTATCGAAAATTGTCTTGTGCGTGCTTTGCAAATAGCCAGGGAGCTTAGTCCTTCCTCTGCTCGAATGACTTACTTTGCCGTTTTGAATCCTATCTTCGCTAGGCTCTCCCTTTTTGGGCGCACTTGTAGTTTATACAATTTTAATACCATTTTTAAATTGTAAAAAAAGGCAATTCGCTTCATATTTCGACTTCGGACGAATGATCATTGCCAACCTTACTTTCCAAACCACAAAATCCTAACTCTCCCTGCGCTATTCATCCTTGAATCGGGCTCACTAATTCGCAAACATCTTTCCGATCTACCCAAAAGACATAATCATAGTTAAGTTACAAGACGCTTGGATCATGATCTTTATTTACCTGTACCCAATATAGAGTTAACTAAAAACTCAATGATCTATAACGGAATCAAGCTATACAACCATATCCCAATCCAGCTTAGATCGATTCCAACCTACGTAAATTTTCGCAGGGTGGTAAGAACTTAGATTTTCCCTTTTTCTTTATCTTTGACAGAGCATTGTATCCAACACTATGTATTTCCTTGTTGCACCTGTAGTTTTTAGTTAAAATTTTTTACTTAGCTTTGTCCATAAAAATTGTAATTTTATATGACAATAAAGCACATTATTTATTTATCTATTTATTTATTTATTTACCATATTTATTCTAATTGGAGATGCAATTCAAATAACCGCCGCACTCTAATAGACGCCGCAAGAACATAATGCCGAATGAAATAAACGCCGCACTCTAATAAGTGTCCCATCTTTATGTGAACCGCGCGCAATCAACGTCAAGTAGGTAGGCGAATCCCCGTTAACCACATTCAGATTGAATTCCGTATGTGACGAAGTCGTTTTGTATCAAAACTAAGTTGTAATTCAATTGTTTTGAGATGGACAGCAATAGAATAGATATGAGGATTTGGTTTGATTCGAAATAAACGCCGCACTCTAATAAACGCCGCAAAGATAGATGCCCTAAATGATTAACCACCGCTTATTAGAATAAATACGGTATATTTGTAATGAATGACAAATGTTAAACGTTGTTGGCAACTAACATTAAGTAAACGTAATAATAATAATTGTCTGACGTGCCATGTCTATCAACACGTGTTCTTTCTTGTACAACTTCGAAACCTACCACACGAAATTAAGTTTTCGCATTTAAAGTATCTCCCGGAAAATTACACGCGGCGCAGGAAAACACCCGCGTTGGGGACACGTGATCTGATATCACGTGCAAACGTTCACATCCCTCCTCAATTATATAAAATACTCCCCGCTGGCGAGGCGTATTCGAATAGGTGTATACAGTAACTAACAGTCAGTTACGCATATCATACTAAAATATATGTATATTTACGTATGTATATTGAAGTACAATGCATATTGATAATGATGTTGACGTAGATATTATTGAGATCGCTGTAATAATTTATTAATTGAGATACAATGCACCTTACCCGTACGACACAAACATTTACCACGGCGTGATGCTAATAGCGAATATGTGGAAAACAAATGCTGCAAAATTAAAATAAAATATAATAAGTTAATAATGATAACAATATTTTATTCTTTATCGACCAACAGACTTTCATCTACTTACAGAACAGTGATTTTAATAGCTTACAATTAAATACGTATTCACACAGAGAGAAAAGTCCTTGAATCAAACAAATATGAATTCAATCAACGAATTCGTAGTTTACATTGTTTTTACGTTGCCCTGATTACAGAATGAATGAATGTGGGTATACACGTATGCTCATATCGGAACGGAGGATTGCTTTGTGAATTGCATTCAAGTCTCACTGCCAACAAGAGATATCCAGTCGCAATGTACCATAAACCGAGTAAGGGTACGTACGCATGTCCGCTCAATCACATAATACCCCGTGATTTTTCTGTACTCTCATATTACGGTAAAAAGTACAGTTTCTTATATTCGTTTTGTAGCTGATATGCGATGCAGTAGAACGAAAAAGTTATTCTAAGTAGGAAAATAAGCAACGATTCTTATTAAACAAAGAAAAAATAAACGCTACAATAATATAAAATATATTGAAATTGTATAACAATGTTACTTTATGGAGGGTTCGAAAATACCCCATCCGCGGCCAAACAATAGTCGAGTCTATCGTAAAACTCCCGCCTCACTGCCTCGAGATTTCTAGGGGTTATTGTCGCAAAAATTCTCAACAGTTCTACTTGCAACTGTTGCATGCTGGCTATTGTTGTAAAACTGTAATCATTTTGTTTGACATAACCCCACAGAAAAAAATCGCAGACATTGAGGTCAGGTGATCGAGGTGGCCATTTTATCGTACCCTTCCCGGCATAACACGATTAGGGATTCAAATTGCCGTCGATACCAAATGGTCCTATAACGTTATCACGCAAGATACCCGTCGAAACGTTAAGTTTTTCGGGTTACTGAGTTCTTACATTACGGAGCAGATGTTGACTTCCCGAGACCAATTTTGTACGACTGAGAGATTATGCTTGCCGTGACGTGAAAGGAGGACTCGTCGGAAAACAGAATATCTTTTATAAAATAGTCGTCTTCGTTAGCCCTTTCCATCACGGACGCACAAAACTTCATTCTTGCAAAATTGTCCTCGGGAAAAATTCTCCTGGCACTTTTAAACTTTATAACTTTTGTATATGTTGCGTTTCAGAATAGGATCCACTGTAACGGTACTCTTACAATAAATTAAACTTCGAAAATGGCTTGGCTAACATGAGTACTCTTCTGATACTTATCTCAAGTCGCGCAGTTCCGGTAAAGTAATTTATGTACCATATGATAAATGTGATAACAAGTTCATTACATAAGAAGGGCAAAAACAACAACAAAATTAAACAACAATGTATAAAATATAGATTTGGGGCCCCTTTTGACTGTTAATATGAATATTTAAAAAAATATGTGATGGAATAATGAGTAACGTACGAGTTTGTGGACTTAGCTCTCCGGTCGTTCCCAAAATTCTAATTCCCCGCGGCTACCAGATTCGATGGAGAGTTGGAGTTTATCCAGCAAACTGCCTTGATGACTTCCTGGCCTTCGCTCTTTTTATTGGTCCGACTCACGAACAGATATCTCTGGATTAATGACTTATTACGGAGTTACGGGGTCGATAAAAACTTTTACTTAAATAACGCAATCAGTTGAGTCAATTAATGTCACTTGACTCTCTAAACTCAGTAATGGGGGTGTTAGGTCAAGAATTGTCCGTTGACTGACTTTTATTTCATTTATTTTTTCCTAATGTCAAAATTGACATCTCGCCTCCTGAGAATTATCGCAGTCAGTAATGTTACCTGACTGACTTACTATAATTTAGTTTTGACGTACTATCAAAACTGACGTCCCGCTTCTATAGCTCTTGTCTTCTTACTATCGGCTTTCTCTCCACTTTATTACCCGTCAACTCCTTTTTACAATATATAAATGATAATTTAACATCAACTTAAAACCTTGCCAAAACTAAAAGATAAAAATATTTTAAATTATACCGTTCCATTACAACTTCTACTGACACCAATTTCGTCTGCAATTTGCCGGCTAGAGCAAGGATCGCCTACTTCAACCAACGAACAAACCCTCACTTCTCTCTCCTCCCGTTCGGGAGGTATTAGAGGGATTTGTGGCTGTTCGTTTATATGTTGGCATTTACGACAATCCCCGATCATACAGTCAAATTTCCTAAACGCTTTGACGATCCTTTCAATCGTCTAATGCGAAGGAATAGGACGATTCACTCTATGGAAAACAGATCGACCGTGCCTTGGTAGGAATTTCAAGCAAAATGCCATGTTATGATTTGTACCTTCCCTGCGGTTGTATAAATTAAATCGACGATCACTTGTTAGAACTTTGCGTGGGCATAGACAGACACAAGATGATTCAGATGCTGCGTGCTACGACGTTGCGCGCGACTAGGCTGATCGGCGGGAATAAATGCAAGTATGCGAGATCGGGCTACGTGCAATATATCTCGCACCCCGGTGTGAGCTGAGCATAAGTGTATACGAATTACTGGACATATCCACTGTAGCATTGGAGGACCATCATACCGTCAATGCTAAACGGTACACTACAGTTTGTTTGCCTCAAGTTCTCCAAAATGTTAGCGAGAAACATCAAAGGGGAAGGATCATGTTGCATCAAGTTAACGTTCATGCGCACGCTGCTGCTCGAACGATTGAGTATTTGAATGCCTTGACACATTGAAATAATGAATGATTCGCCGTACAGTCTAGACCTAGCGATTTCTTCTTATTTCCGCGTGTAGAGGAAAGGGTGCGTTCAGGGGTTCTGGTGCTGTAGAGCGGTAGAAGTCCGTAACGCCGGCGCTCGCTGCCAGCACTAGAACTGATAGAACGGTGCAATTTCACCGCTTTTTCAGGCGCATGTGCGTTGTACCTTTGTGTACGTTGGTTTGACCATTTAAAAACCCGCGCTTGCTTTTGTTACTCTTGTAATAATGCATTCATGAAGTTACACAATTATATACATTAAACAAAATTAACAAAATCAGAAGTATTTTTTAATTGTCGGCTATTCGATTCGTTTTAGTATAAAACTAGGTTAATATAAATCATGTGTAAATATTCAAATTATAATCTCTGCGAACGATGAGAAAGCATTAAGTTGTTTTTTTTACAACATATTACTACACTATGTGCAGTTTTATAAGGATTGCGGTCACCTTTCCTTTTTCTTTAGATAACGAGCATAATACCCATAAAGAAATTGAAGAATTGAAATTTTTATACTTTTTATATTTATATCACGTGTTTCTAAGTACCTGCAATTTGTATAATAACAATTTCTATGATTTAAACTAATACAAAATAAGAAAAAGCATTACTTAGTGATTTAACACCATTCCCATGTTTTTTTTTAATTCGTATTTGAATGGTTACCGCCTATTCTACTCTCCGCAAAGTCATCCGGTGCAATTTATTTTCGCTAGGCAACATGGCGACCGCTAGATCCAGCGCCGGGCCAGCGCTAGATCTAGCGGTAGCGTTCTGGACACCGCTAGATCCAGAGCCGCACAGCGCAGCACGGCGCCGGAACTCCCTGAACGCACCCAATAAGTTGACTCATTTAAAAGTGAAATAAATATACCTAACGCAATAAGATTGCAGAAAGTGTTTTGAGATTGGTTTTCACGGATGCAAAAATGCATTGACTGTGGACGGGAATACTTTGAAAAATTATTAACAAATGTGATTTGTCAATAAATTTTGTATTACTTTACTAACTCAGCCGAAAGAAAACAGCGCTCTTATAATTAGTTCAATAATAATGATGGATGATAAATACAACGACAAATCTCTGAAAGAGAGCTTAGCGTAGAATTACCTTTGGTTACGCTACCCCAATCGATGCGTTATTTAATTACTAATTGTATATAATATCCCTTAACTAACCAACATTAAATGATGCCAAAATAACATTCAGTCCTAATTAAGTTTAACAATTCCTTTACAGAGCGGAATATATACAACTACAGAACTTAATTTCTTGTTACACTAATGAAGCCCTACATGTTTTCTTTAACGAATACAAAACAACGCTGTACGTTGTGGTACTAACTAAAGGCAATAAGAACCTTTGATCCTGGCAAAATTAGCAAATGCCCTTTGAGGTAACATTAACGCCTTGTAATAAGAGCTGGAAATATAGGCAAAACTTTTGTGCAAAAGAATATTGTGTGGAGAATCTATATACCTTTACGCATAAAATGTGTGTTCTTTAAAAGATAAAAAATAATAAATAAATAAATTGTTAGAGCATTCAGTATATAAGTAGAAATGAAATCGATGATCATATAAATGTGACGTGCACTCCAAAGATATTAAAGGTCATTATCAAAATATTTAGTAATACCTAAGGTCCTTCGCTATTGGCTAGAATAATAAAGTGAGCATTTAAAATTCCATTTCAAAACTAATATCCGAAAATACCCCGAAACACACGAAAATTGCCGTGGTTTATCTGTGTAAAATATTCAATTACGAGGGATGTCCGGTTACTAAGATACATTTTTCAATTACACACAGACTATTTATAGAAATCAAACATACACAAAGTAAAAGTGTGAACTATTAGCTACTTTACAACATAATCGCCACCAATGTTAAGCCACTTATCTCAGCGAGGCACAAACTTTTGTAAACCTTCTTCGGAAAAGGTGCGATCCAAATTTTTAAAGTACTGCCGTACTTCCTGTTGAACTTCGTCGTCGTCTTCAAACCTTTTACCCGACAAATGAGCTTTCAACGGCCCAAACAAATGAAAATCAGAAGGGGCTGCATTCTCATCCGTTTTCGTTGTTGATGGTTCTTTTCGCACACCTTCGGGATCATCGTTCAGAGCTGTGCATCCACTTTTGAACTGTTTACACCAAACACTAACTTGTTTTCGACTCATAACGCCTTCTCCGTAGGTCTTCAGTTTTTATTTTATGAATTTCGGTGGGTGTTTCATTATTTGCATGCAAAAAACGAATGACCGCTCGCACTTCAATATGTTTCGATCGAAACTGACATTGTGCAGCTGTCACTGCACAAATTGTACAGAACCTAAGTCAGTGACACTATGCAGTACATATGCACATCTAAAATGCGTGCTAGTTTCAACATGATCGGAGCGACGTAGGCGGTGTGTCGCGCAAGCGTACCTTAGTAACCGGACAACCCTCGTATTCAAATTCTCTGGTTGCGGTGATTTGTGGTTTCTTGTTCCGAGGATCGCCGGTTCCTGAAAAGTTGTTATGCGCTGAACGCGGTTCCTGAATAGGCAATTAGTTATTATTATTAATTGGCATTACTAGAGGTTATGGTTACAAATCATATTGTAACGTTTAGATATAGCATTTGTTATCGTATTAAACACAACTACTAATCAATACCATTTTTACGGAATTAACGTTAATTACAGCTGCTCTATAAATAAACAATTTTCTATTAACTTTAGATACATTGGAAACTATAAGCAAGGTTATGTTACCATGCTAAAAAAATTTAAAAAACGTTCCGTGAATAACCATGTTTTCAGAAAATCTTTAAATACTTCGAATCATTGACAATACATACTAATGATGTGGTTAAACCTTATGTTATAAACAAAATAAAGGAATAGAAATAAACGAAAAGATAAAGAAATTGTGCAACATATGAAATATCTACCTTGTGCGCGATAGGCGTATAGTCGCCGAATGACACATGAGTTCGATTCAGTAGAGTATGGTAAGAACCAGAGGAATTGTTATTAAAAATAATAACTTCTAAGGAATATACTTATCAGGTTTTCTCTAAATGAAAATATTGATTTAAGAGATATAAAATAGTGAAATATTATGTATATGGATATAAAATTCTTTTTCTCTTTATACTTTAAAATACTTTTTCTCAAACCGATGAGAGAAAAAATTCTTGTGAAAAATAAAGTGCACGGCTAAAAGACTACTTAATAATAATTTAAAAACCGCGCACTGAGACCGGTAGAGTCACTTCCTTCGGAGTTCTCTCCGAGCCTTCCCCTCTTTCCTAGTCCCTCCTATCTTCGTCGTAGCCGGCCTTCAGGACTGGCGCGATTGATTTCTATTCCCACTGCCTCGTAGCCGGCCTTAGGGGCTGTCGCGTCAGTGGTCTGCCCCTAGGTGATTCGTGGCCGTCCTCCGGGACTGGCGCGACAGTTTTTTGCCCCATCTGCTTCGTAGCCGGCCTCCGGGACTGGCGCGACAGTATTCTGTCCCCAACTGCCTCGTAGCCGGCCTTCAAGACTGGGCGACAGTTGTTCGTTTCCAACTGCCCGTTGACGTGTTTTGACAAGTTAGCTGATCATTTCCGTTAATTACACGTTTTTCTTACATCTAACCAATTAAACTAAAAATTAATACGTCACGAGGTAAGATTTGTGACAGCAAATATATATGTTTCTTTGTGGCAGGGTTATTTCAACCGAAGCCGTATATTGTGAGTAAAATCTGTAACCATTATATATATTTTTGTTACCAGTTCATTGTAGATAAAGTTCAGCACCCGTACATATATATATATATACCCATTGTTACGGTTTTTTGTTCTTCTTGTAATGTTTATTTCCCGTGGGTAAATACATATTTCTTTCTAGGTTAAAGACGCCTTTAATTGTCTTTCTTCTTCTTTTTTTTGCTTTACTTCCACCTTGTTGCTGCAGAGATATCACCGGATCCTGGAGTATTATGCTACCTCATTAGGGTAGATATTATATTACTATTGTGCGACGTATGCGTATACAGCAATAATAAGCAATAAGTAAAAGTAGTAAGTTCAGTAAGTAATTAAATTAGTTCTCGTAAACACCGTCACAAGGTGACTTAGGCGGCCAACGAATAATACTCCAACTAATTATAATAAACCCACCGTCAAAAATCTTCTCCAAGTACCCCCGTACAATAGCAGTATTAAGAGCAGGGCATTCACCCTGCTGAAACCATATCTCATTCATTGTAATGCGGTGTGATACTATTCGGTAAAAGTAAATATCGTTATGCATTTAAAACCCCTTCAATAAAAAATGGTCCAATTGCATAGTCGTCTAAGAAATCTACCCAAACATTCACTTTTGTGGGTACTGGGTTCGTGCGTCGTATGTAATATGACTATTATTCTTGCACTAATTTAGGCTGTATGGTTATGATGCTCATATAGCGAAAAAGTGGACACAATATTTTTAACGAAATTTTCATAAGCAATACTATCGCTGAATGCTGTAAAACGTATAGTACAATGTCTTAAAGCCTATGACTTAGTCAGAACTACAATTTAGAATCACAAAAGCAGAACTAATTACATTCCTGAAATATAATACAGCAAAATAAAATAAGTTGGAAATGTAGATGTTGTAAATAATTTAATAAATGTTCAAAATTCCGTCTTTGAACTTCCAAAAAATTTGCTCATCTTTTGACTATAGCATTATAAGTAGCTTTTCTAGTTGTATGTGGACATAAGTTTTGAAAAGCATTCCTTATACGTTGCATACAAACTTCCATGGTTGTTTGTGGACGTTTAAATTTTATGTTCCATAGCTACCCAAACAAACAAAAAACTAGCAGTGCCAAGTTGGGCCTTGTTAACACGTGCTGGGATTTTTGTTTACACAATATTGACAGTGCTACTGCAATTGTTTATATGTCATATCGGCCATGGTTAGGTTGATACATTTTTTAAAATGTAGGAAAACACTTTTCTTGTTGAAAACGATTACTAAACCACCCTTATTTTTAACGCTAAATAATAATAAGGTAGAAGAAATAAGGGATTTTATTTGAAATTTTGCCTTTTGTGCATTTATCGACTCTATTTTATGTTCAATTTTTATGCATGGTCTTGATCCATTTACCTTGAATCTGCAAGTATCCCAAACAAACTGAAGAAAACGGAAAGTGCATATGAAATAATGACATTTACTTGAACTTAGGTATACATATGTCTTCATAAATTTAAACCAGGATAATTTAAAATTATAAAAATGTAGAGGATGTTCTACTTGAAATAAGAAAGTTGTTTGTCACTGGCGGGCGGGGATAAATGCAAGTATGCCAGATCGCGCTACGTACAATATATATCGCACCCCGGTGAGAGCTGAGCATTTGTGTCTATCTTGCTCAATTAGGTCAAATTGGTGTTAGTATACTACCAAAATTTCAGATTTTTTCGGTAAATAATTTCTATATATCGATCGCTGTAGTGGGACAGCCTGTATAAGAAGAGTACTTTATTACCAGAAGACGCTGAAAGAAGAATGCCTATCTGTAACGGGTTACTGAAGTTATGTAGTGCGCGCCTGGATGTTTTTAAGGTCATTCTATGGTCCGTCGAATCTAATTTTTCTAACTCAGGCATGTGCAACAAAAGGAATGAACATTATTGAAACAGACACAATCTTTTGATAGGGGATCCAAGTAATCCCCATGATTTCTTTAGTTTGAATTGAACGATATGAAAGGCTACTAGTCAAAGAACGCAATTAGATAATAATACTGTTTGTAGCCTCTTCAAATTCCTGGATATTCCTCCTTATATAATATAGGAATCAGTTTCCAATGCATCCAGTACTCATACACATTCGTTACCGATTCACTTGTTTATAATCAAACAGAATTCAAATATGAAGTGTTACAAATTCTGTTGTGTATGTATGTATATATTAACCTAATTAGAACCATGATGGGAGTTTATGAAAGACATAAATTCAATTACTTCGTTTGCTCGAGTAATTAGCTATACATTTGTAGCTTGTGTAATGAGGTGTGTAATTCAATTATAATTTGAATATTCCGTTTACGTGCAGAACTCTATGAACTCTCAAATGCTCCTACATGTCGATGAATACAAGATGGTAATTGTAACCGTAATTTAGCACAAATTTTAATTCTTTTACCGGAATACTTCACTTGTGCTTACCAAAGGGTAGCCTCGAAAGAAAAACGAGGTTTGAAAATATCTTTCCTGGTGTAGGATTCACTTATATAATTGAATGAATGGACAAGGAATCGATTGCCAGGAACCTGTTACAATACAATAGAACGTAAGCTTGTATCGCACACAGACGAGATTCTGTGCGGCCTTGACTTTCAGCTGACATTTCAGTGATCCGATTCCAATATTCATACGATTCGTTGATCGTTCAATATAGTTTCATTTACAGTATTGTCCTATCAGTTACTGAAAATAAAAAGGAATTGGTGCATAAAAGTTATTAATAAATATACGAGAGCAATTTTTTTTCAAGGTCCGTTATGTTACCGATGGATACTCAGTTGCCATGGTGACGTGGCGTTCGTGCTTGTGTGCAGTAATCTCTTTACTAGTGCCTCCGAATCGGATCGAGCAATGCGTACCGTAGTTTTGATGTGAGCCATATTTTATCGTGGCTACTACAATCGGAGTTCCCGCCACCTCGAAGATTCGCAGGTTCACAATTTCTGAACTTTTCCTCGATCTATTTCTCGACCCGCTCTGTATGACATTGTTACTGTACAACTCGCCTGCAACAAATTTTGGACAAACATTTCATAGACGTTTACAAATATCAGCGAATGAGTTCTGCCCAAACATCTTTGCATCGGTATAGTGGGGAAGACGCAAATGCTAAAATAGGATCAAAAAATACAGGAAGAGAAACTATTATGGGAAAGGAAGCCGTAGGGGAAATTAATGAAAATGGTGAAATGTTTTTAAAATTCTGTACCCAAAATAGTCTAGTAATAGGTGGTAGTGTGTTTCCCCACAAAAGAATACATAAAATTACGTGGATATCTCCAAATAGACATACTAAGCCCAAATTGACCACATTGCAATAAATAAGAAATGGCGACATTCTTTGCTAGATGTGAGAGCAATGAGAGGAGCCGACGCGGGGTCCGACCATTTGTTAGTGAGAAGCGAGGTAAAAATCAAATTGGCCAGAGTGGTAAGAACTACACAAAGCAGAAGAAATTTTTTTTTATAAATAAATACCTCAGGATAATACTAAAAATATACTGGCCAAACCGAATATTAAATAAAGAGCTATGAAAGGAACAGACCAGGAACCGATAGTCCAAACCATAGAGAGAAGAAAATGGAAAAATATTGGACATACAATAAGGAGGGAAGAAGGTGAGATAACCAGGCAAGCTAAAAGGAGTCGCAGTAGGCCAGCAGAAACATGGAAAAGGGGAATTAATAGAGAATTGGAAAAACTAGAGAAAACGTGAAGGGAAGCCAGGGCGCTGGCACAAAATAGAAATGATTCGAAGAGACTTGCAGAGGCCCTGTCTTCCGAACGGAACCAAGAGGACTAAAGTAAAGTAAAAATGTAATGGGGAAGACAAAACTTTTTTTTGGAAAGACTATAAACCGAGACGAAACGTGAGTTCAATTCATGAATACCGAGACAAAAGGGTAAACAAAATTATTGATGCATTCGAATTCGTCCAACAAAACCCAAAGAACCAACCAAGAAAGATAAAACAAACCTTCTTGCGGAAAGCTTATGGTTACTGTATTTTGGGGCCGTAGAGGAATTTTGCAGGTGGAATTCATGGAACCACATTTACTGCAATAAGGTATTATGAAACCCTATGTTGTCATCAGGCATTGCGCTTTTTCAAGACAATTCATGGGCTCACGCAACGCAAACAAAGAAACTGCTCCAAATTTTCTGAGGGGAGGTAGTCCTGTACCCGCCTTATAACTCGGACTTGGCATGAAGCGACTTCCATTTGTTCACCAGAATGAAAGTGTGGTTGGGAAAGTATCGGTTCAACAGTAATAAAGTGTTGAAAAGCACTGGTTGAAAACTCCGATGGAAACGTAGTATGAGGAGCGTATACTAAAACTGGGTCCACGTTACGTTAATGTCGGTGGTGATTACTTTGGGTAATAGTTCATATGTACGAATAATGTACGAGTAAAACTTTTCCTATTGGCCTTATTTATTTTCGTCAGATCATCAGACCTTGAAATTATATGATTATTAATGTTATGTATCTACTGGAGTGTCCTATGCAGAAATGAATATAAAGGTAGATATTATACATATCTGTATGCATACGAATTTTCATCCTGAAAATGTTGAGAACATAATTAGGAATCCCGATATACAAATTGTTGATACACAATAAAAGCTACACCTTTTGTTGTGCATTTAAAACCCCTGCGAGTAGTTCTCTTTAACATTTGAAATTTTAATTTAATATTTCACAAATATAATTGCTGTGTAATACTTTTATTTTGATTGAGATGAATTAAATTTAGCAGTGTCACGTTCTCCTGCATCTTTTTTTTTATTATTGGATTTCTTCTTCTGACAACCATAATATATGGACTCTTAGTTCACTCTCGAAATTGCCAAGTTCTAAATGCAGTTAAATGTTGTCGGACGCTTCCTCAGCCATTTGGAAACCGGTCCGGTGGAATCCACTCCGCTGAACAAACCCGCTGATTGGTTAAACCTTTCCCTTTTACCGTTCACCCTTACTCGTTATATACAGGGTGACGCATTAGTGTGGCAAAGCTTGATACGCCCGTTATCGTATAAGATATCTAAAAAGGAAGTTATTTACGAAAATTGTAGGCAGACATAAACTTAATATTTTAAAATTATTATACAGGCCCTTTTCATATTACCAGGGTGAACCAAGCACATGTTTTCTTAAATGGAACATCCTGTATACTATTTCAGATTTAGATTAAACTCATGCCTCCACTTCATTAAATTACATAGCATGTTTCAGAAGTTATGGTCAGTTTTATATGCAAATCACTGTGAGCTCAAGGTCTTCTATATTGCCAACGACACATTCTGAATTTTTTTGTAGAACCATAGATTTTTGATATTGGCTTAGTTTTATAGCAAAGTGAAATTTTTTTCAAAATTGTCAAAACTGATTACAACTGATTGTCAAAACCCAAATACATTAATTTTTCAAATATTTTAAATGGGTCAGCCTGTATTTTATATCACATAAAGAAAGATTAGTTTAGGTACTTTCATTTTTATTAAGCACTACTTGCTGTATACAAGACCTTGAACTCACAGTGATTTTCATATAAAATTGCCATAACTTCTGAAACACGCTGTATAATTCAATGAAATTGTACATTGGAAGTGTGAAGCACGAGCTTAATATAAATCTGAAATAATATACAGAGTGTTCCATTTAAGAAAACGTATGTTTGATTCACCCTGGTGATATGAAACAACCTGTATATATGAAAATGATCTTAAAATGTTAAGTTTAAGACTAAGTTTAAGTTAATTTATTTCATTGGAATAAGACATTTTTTGCCATCTACAAACTAACGTACAATGGCGCACCTATACGTAATATGGTATGCTAACCATGCACCGAGTTTTTAGTATTCCAAACAGTTTCAAAAAATACAGAATCCCCGAAAGCTTTTAATATCCTTATGCGCACCAATACCCGATATGTAACTACCCTGCCGGTAACCTTGTTATTTTTAGTAGTATATTAGCTGTTCAGTAAACTCTTTTTAATTGTGTTACATACATTGAACTGTGCATGAAACATTAATAGATACGAGCGGTATTACCAAGATTCAATTAACAAATTTGCGTATGTAGTTAGCGTAAATGGCAAGCCGAGTTCCTGCACGTGTGTATCCAATTAAGTTTCTTGGAAATCAAATCATATTCAGCACAGAATAGAGAAGAGTAGAGTAGACAATAAAAATAAACTGAGTTAAAGAAGTTGTTGGGAAAAGTGCTTCAAGTGAATAAAGTGTCATTTATTGAGAGAGAAACTTTAATAGTAAAAATGATGAAACTAAACAATTCAAAGTCAATAAATTATCTGATTAATTAGAAAAATTGATCTCTAAAGTAAACTTTGGAACATTCGTACAAACGTATGATTAAAAGAACAAGAACCGGAACAAGGGAAGAAAAAGAAAACGGGATTTAGGACCAGGGAAAAACTGCTAGGTGTACTTATATTTATTACACAATTCCAGTCACAATTTATTGTCTTCTTCTGCAAAAAAGTATTTGAAATTAGTGCTCAAATTTGCTAATGCACCCTTCATTGTCTGTAGCAACACCTGCTTATGATTCTCCTCCGGTGGATGACTTCGGATAAGTGCACATATCGTGGAAGCAGTTTTATTGTAATATGTAGGTTAGGTATAGGATACGGTGGCTTAAAATAAATTTAAGTTAAAAAATACCCCTTACCACCTTGTTGAGT
>JARFOC010053094.1:0-16685 GCA_031763485.1 Osmoderma eremita | reverse complement strand
GATTCATCAGCAAAAGTGCACGTGTGCGAAAAGGAATACCTGTCACCTCGGGACGCTAAGTTGCTATCTTGCACATTTCTTAGAATTAAAACGTCTGACCAGGTTCTAACATGAATTTATGCAATATTTCGCAATATTCTACAACGCATAATTTGAAACAAAGGTTTCTTTGCGAGAATGATTCATCAGCAAAAGTGCACGTGTGCGAAAAGGAATACCTGTCACCTCGGGACGCTAAGTTGCTATCTTGCACATTACGGGAGGAGGGGTGAGGGACGATCTAGATATATTAAAGGTGAACCTTGATGGAGCTCAAAGAGCGTAAAAAATTGGAGCATTTGCAGGGGTAAATTAAAAAACACCCTAAAAATAAAATCAATATCATCAACGTTTTTATTATCACGAATATCGGTCCAGTGAACTGCCACTCCGGTAAATAGCGTTAATATACAATCAATTCAGAAGCATAATGAACAGGCAGAGAAAAAAATTGTCAAAATTATTGATTGTATAAAGTTTTGAGGAGCCTTACTACATCAACGATTGAATGACTGAATACGTATTTTAGCAACTAAGTTTCAATCGTGAGTAGAAGCTATAAAGGAAAAGAGGGAGCTAGACATAGTATCGCTGGCTAATTGTAAGGTAAAACCTTGAAAGATATGCTCCTCACCAGATCATCAGTGGAATAAAACTAGAGGATGACAACTTAGTTGCCGAAATAAGGCAGAAACTTATAATGAGCCTTATGAATAAAAATTAAGCAATTGCTTGACTAACAAATGCTATAAGTAAAAGCAATTGCTAGATCTTCACATGAATAAGATTTTTAAGCAAATGCCTGTCTTTCCTACATCTCTGTAGCAATTGCTTAAGTACTCAACAGGTCTCGACCTGTAAATTTAGATAGTCCCAACTTACTCTTACAGTTTATAGACATTTATAGTGGTGCCGAATTTGCAGTAGAAATAATGTAGTTATCCAGATTCAGTACATCTGTTATCTAGTTATCTTTATGTGAAAAATAAAAACCTACATTTGTGATATGGCACATTCGAGTGAAAGTGAGGAATTCGATAACAATGATGAAGAAATTGACAAGCAGTTAATATTTGTCCATAAATTAGAGGAACATAAACTCCTTTTAATAAATCGCAAGTTCCTCAACTTAAAGTACAAAAGGAGGGCGCTTTAAATACATATGAAGGCAGATCCGACAACTGCTGCAGAAAGATTTTCATCTTATTTATAGGTGCAGTACCTCGCCTTTAGCCAGTATCACGCAAAAAATAATTTGCTAACCATTCAAATTTTCATGGTCAAACGGATATAACTTTCTATATTTTTCTTTTAAGCACATTCATGTATTTAGCCATAATTAGAACGGCGCAAATAAATAAGAACTTACGTCTGTACCCCAGAGAACCAAAGTTGACTGTACAAGCAAATGATACAGGGGTCGACCTACCTTACAAATTTGAAAGCAATTGCTACACCAGAAAAAGTAATTCCTTAATTTATTCATCAAGTTTTAAGCATATGTAAGCAATTGCTTCTATTTTTTCAAGAAAAAGCTTTCATTAGAAGCAATTTCTGAACTTTTAAGCAATTGCCGACAGTAACAGCAATTAGTTCAGTTTTTATTCATTGGCTTTCAAGCATTTACTTTGATTTTATAAGAAAAAGCAATTGCTACATTTTTATTCATTAGGCCCAATGTATATCCTCAAATAGGAGCGAGTTTCCAGGGTTTGGGAAAGATTGAGGCATTGTCTGTGAATAAAAATGCGGCGTAAGTGAAATTATTGTAATATGATATTATATCTAACACCTATCCCTTGGTTTCTGATGAGAAAAATATAAAATAAAAGTTAACATGTTAAAATTGACAAGTTATGCTGCGCTATTGTCTTGCAGTACATTCAAACTCCCGCTTCATTTCTGTTTAATGAAATTTCCCGCTCGTTCACAATTAAGCTGTATTGGGAACGTTAAACACAATAGAATACTGTACAGATGCAGCATAACCCGTTTATACTAATAAATCAGGTCTATGACAGCAAAGGAATATTTCCCTCCGCGAGTAAGCTGGATATCAGCGTGTCTCATCTGGGAGAAAGGCTACCGATACTATACAAGAAAGGTTTCCATTATCCCGGAGCTGAACTGATATTAGTTTATGTAACTATTCCATTCGGTTACTTTGGGATATTAGTAGGATAAATTGAAATGCCAATGTACGGTGTACGATTAAAGGTAATGAAAATCAGAATCTCCCTTTCCACCAAGGATTAATTCCGTTGTTTGTGGGTAAAGTAATAAATCACTTTTGACACATTTACCTTAAGCAAGGAAAAATGTGCTTAAAGTTTACTTTAATAAAGTTACTTACAGTTAAGTATAAAAAGTAAATATATTTTTCCGTCAATGCTTAATTGTAGGCATTTAAGTGCACTATTTTTTAATTAGCTTCAACTTTACTTCTGAGTGAGCAATGTCCGTCCAATTCAATAAAAACTAAATTGTTACAAGAAATGAAAGATGAAGGTAGTGTACATGATGCTGTTGCTTTGTTTGGAAGAGCAAATCACAAGAAACAAGGACCAAACTATAAAAAGACAGCAATTAGATGCTACGGATGTAATAAATTCGGGCATATGACAATGCGGAAGAACTGGTTGATGAATCTTTCAACCATAAATAATGTCGTAAACTGTAAAATTGTATCTTACTCTTGTAATAAAAATCGCTGACTTTTGATTGTGAAGTAGCTAAAACTTTTTGAAGATCAAAGCCAAGCTACGCATACACTCTTATCGTTTATTGAGAGATCTTTGTAAGAATTCTGTAAATTACTGGCTGCGGTCTTATTTTTTAAATGAAGCTCATAATTTGCACTAAGTTTTTCTTTTTCTAATTCCGGAGCCAAATTAAAAACAGTGCAAATGTCACATTGGTCTTTCTTCGGCTTAAAGAACGAAATATTAAATTCTTTATTGAAAATATCCCTATATATTATTTAGGTTGCAATGTTGTGTATAATAGATACATCATTTGGATGCTCCTCGAGGTACATTTTCGTAGAGCCTTTTCGAATATAATGAGAAGTTTCCACAGAAAACTGTTTAATGTGGTTTCTGAAAGTCTCTGCAATTTCTGGCTTTAGTTTGTGTGGTCATGTGCTGCGTTTCCCACGCATATCTTTTTCTAATGTTCTACCTTCTTTTAATTTGCTTAATGCTGTAGTTACCTAAGCCTGTGAAATATCAAGAGCGCCCAAAACCATTACTTTGCAAACGCGTTTTTCTTGGGAATAATATTTCCGAGAGGAAGTTCTACCTAGACTGGGAGTTGGCAGTAACAGTCACTAGTTTTTTGGCTACCTGCCTTACATTACAAGCAACAAAACCCCACTGTCCTGCATGATTTTGCAATTGCCAAAATTCAGGTAAACATCACTTTCAACATTACTATATGACTCCCTGGCAAGTTTCAAAATTAAATTTGTCCTGGAGCACATTGTTGTTGTTACAGTAAAACTTTCACAAACTTCACCTAACCACACCTAGCTTTAAAATTGCCCCCAAAACTAAAATAACTCAAGATACGACTGATACTAACCGGTTAATCGACGTCGAAGAATATAGTAACTCAAGATACGATTGTCTTCGGTGGATTGTGCATACTAATCGGAGATACTATTCAATCCAGGCGTGTAATTTTGGTCACAGTATATTGAAAATGTAAGATAAGACCTTCTTCCAGGGAAATGATTAGCTGAATAAAACGTTTGCTATATGTAACTCAAATAGTGGAAAATTTGAGTTACTATAGTCTTCGTTGGATACATCGATTTGTTTGTTACTGCAACAATATCGAGAATATGTATAAATTTGACAGACTAACAAAGCTTGCTAACATAGCATTTGCTATGAAAGCTTATGATTTCTGCCACAGAAGAAAATGAGCAATGGAATGGTATTGGGAGATAGTTTTATCCGAGAAAGTAAACGACAGCGATTATCGATATTTCCTACAACTATCATAAAATGTAATAATAATGTAAATAATTACTAAATATGATATAAGAAACAAACCAGGAATCTTTTTCTAAGCGCGTAATGCCATATTGATGTTTAAAAATACTGATATACTTAAAACTATATTTTACATAATTTTATTAAACATTCGAATGTCATTGAACGGTAGAGAACATGGGGAAAGCTGTTTTCCCAAGAAATAAAGGAACACTGCCGAGTTGACTACACCATAATTGAATTCATAATGGCTCCCAGCAACAATTTCTCTCAAACAGTTACACAGCCCGACATAAAACCCTCACGCTGGGACCATAAAAAGTATTACGCGCATTGTGCCACATTGCATCGTCCTAAAAACGAAATAACAATCGAAAACATTTAGTGAATAATACAATGAGAATGTCACGAGTTCTTCTAATGACAGTAAAATTGCTTTTTGCTGTTTCTTAGAAAGTTGAATTAGGTTAAACGCCACAAAAGTAAAAGTAAAAAAACATTAGAAGCACTTTGTTTTCTGTCATCTACTTTGGTATGAATACTTCTTTTATCGGATACATACATATTTTGTTTTTTTGTTTAATTAATAGGTTCCAGAGGAAAAATCCGGTACAACGCGCCTAGAACTGGCAAAAAGGTTCAATGTCAGTGAAACCATTTGGTTGGTACAACAAAAGGAATTGTCCATTATGAGTTTTTGGGAAGGGATCAAACCATCACTGCTAACTTGTATTGTGAACAGCTTTAGCGAGTACAACGAGCACTCATCCAAGAACAGCCATCTTTGATCAATCGATAGAAAGTGACATTGTTATAGGATAACACCAGGCAGCAAGTGGCCAGGGAAAAAAATTCTGAACTGGGTTAGGACACTTTACTACAACTTTTATATTCTCCTCACATTACCCTAAATGATTACTTTGTCTCTTGACACCACAGTATGAAGCATAGAGAGCTCAAAACTCAGCTCAAATGCAGTCCGTCGATTTTTTGATTCAAAATCCACAGAATTCTATAATACCGGCATCCAAAAATTGGTGTCACGTTGGCAAAAGGTCATTGAGTGTGATGGTTAGTTCGATGAAGTGTATTATTGTTTCTTAATAAATATTTATATTCTACCATTAAAAGCCGCACGAGCTTATTTGGTTACCTGATAGATGAAAAAATTCCCGTAGAAAATTGGGGTTTTTGGAAATTAAAAGTTAAATATATTTTATCCTGGGCAGAGAAGAAAATTTATTTTGATTTGAATACGAGAAAATAGAGATGGAAATTGCAGCTAAAATCGAATATAAGCTTTTCCTTCTTGGTTAAGGCAGATGTCTTTCAGTATTGACAGAAAACAGAGACTAATAAGTTTTCCCGGCAAAAATTTGTTTGTACGTGGTACAAATAGTTAATAAATTCACACGATGATATGAAACATCAAAGATCTTGCTAGTGTCAGAATAAAATACAAAAAGGTTAATATCTTAATTCTCAATTGTAATTAATTTTAAACTAACAAAAACTTATTAACAGTAAAAATGCCATTATCGGCGCATGATTTATTGGTGGAATCACCAGACTAGCAAAAGCAATGAAAGGGGTACAAGCATTAAAGCCGGACTCGAGTTTCTGCCTACCAGGCGTCATCAGCGTCTCTCCGAATACTAAACCCACTTTCATCGCTAATGCGTCGCGAAGTTATTGCGAAATGTGCTAGCTACTTGCCTGCGTCACGACATACTCCATTTAGGGGACACCGGTCAAACCCACAAGTCACTGAGACACATGGAATAGCGCCAGTAATGCTCGGACAGTGCATGGACTGTCATTCCCGCCAGAAGGACTGCGTATATTGAAACGGCTTAACCATGACGTAACATAAGAAACATCAAAAATGCGAAAAACAATTAACCGTAAAACTGCAACTGGCGGCAATGACAGTCCATGCACTGTCCGAGCATTACTGGCGCTATTGCATGTGTCTCGGTGACTTGTGGGTTTGACCGGTGTCCCCTAGATGGGGTATGTCGTGACACAGGCAAATGTCCCACTACTGGTCCACGAAAGAAGAAGTGAAGGACTGGTTACAGGAAAGAGGTATACCTTTGAGAGTACTTTACTGAGTTGTATCGATTAATTTTATTAAATAAATCGGTTTGTAAAGCGTGCGTTATCGGTGATATTTTAAGGCAACACAATCACAATGTTCTACGATTGACTCCTTACCACTTCCGTATAAAATTTATTTTTTGTTTATGGAGCAAAATTATGTTCATGTTTGTATAAATAAATATATAAGTATATACACTTGCGAACTTTATTGAAACATGTATGTACATAATTCGGTTATCGGTATTATTAAATTTTATCTACTAACTGGTGTATATTAGTCTGCTTTATCATAATGATTCAGAATGAGTAACCTGTAAACAAAAAACCAACCATAGAAATATAAAAGCAATGGAATGCAATTGAAAAAAAACACTTTTTTAACAATATGTACGAGGGTGCAATATGTGGGAAATTTTTTAAATGATCTCTAGAATTAGTTAAATACTAGTTAAAAGAAAAAAAAACATACAACCACCACCTGCTATTTTTCTTTCTGAGGATAAAAAAAACGATAGAAATTAACTGTTGATAATTCATATTTATCCCCTAAATTATTTCTTGGAAGTTTGATAGAGTATTGTTACTATACATATAAAAAAGGAAATGTCTAGAAATGTATCGCAAACAACAGTACATTCTTGTTACATTTCCTTTAAATAAATACGAATTTCTTTTTCTTGATTTAATCAAAGCAAAATTAGAATTAAAGTTATATGCAAACATATCTTTCTTGTGCGAAAGCAGACACCATATTCATAGCACGCATTGTCAGGGAACATTCTCATCTAGTTTTCTTATTTAAATTCATGTGGCGTTGGATACATGTATTGTGTAAACGAAACCTGTTGCGTATTTCTAACGAGAGCAAAACATTTTAACGCAGAATGGGACTTCTAACTTATTGCCCGACTCCACTTAATGGTGTTATTTCTTAATTAATCGTTGCGGAACGCTAAAACTTTAGGGAGAAACGTGCTGTCATCGATACTTTACGCTCTATCTATATTCTTATCATATGAGAGAATTGCGTTTAATCCATGTACGAGATGCATGCAAGAATAGTTAATTAATTCTTTTTTTGAGACATTGATACAATTTTGCACTGTGGCAGTAAACTTCCTCCCGCAGATATGGGGGAACATTAATAACGAGGAAAAGCATACTTAAATACGCTGTGCCAAATTGACCCCATTAGTGTGTCGTCACGAAACCCAGTTGGCACGGTTAGGCGTCATGTTTTTTTTTCCAACAAAACAATTTACAGTAAAAATGCCATTATCGACGAATGGTTTATTGCTGGAATCACCATACTAGCAAAAGCAATGAAAGGGGTACAAGCATTAAAGACGGACTCGAGTCTCGCCTACCAGGCGTCATCAGCGTCTCTCCGAATGCTAAACTCACTTTCATCGCTAATGCGCCTCGAAGTTATTGCGAAATGTCCTAGCCACTTGCCTGCGTCACGACATACCCCATCTAGGGGACACCGGTGAAACACACAAGTCACCGAGACAAATGCAATAGCGCCAGTAATGCAGTACACTTCATCTAGCTCGGACAGTGACGGTTTACGTCAAACAATCATTCCTTTGAAATTGATTGCTTAGTTCTTAGCAAGTTGTTATTTTCTTGGGTTTTTAACAATATAACTGCACATTACGGCATAATATTATTATTAAAGATTATTAGGGGCACAGGTAAAGCAAACATGAGAAATACAGAAGTAAGTACAATCACTTTACATAATTTACAACAGCTACATACTGCTATATTGTTTTCTAATTAAACTCACTGAAAATTCTAATATTGCAAATACACATTCTGCACGACTAAAAGGGTCAGCACAGGAGCACTGGAAGTATGCCATCCGCACCCGGCGTTTTATCCGGTTTGAGCGTTTTAATCGCCCAGCTAACCGCGTTGAATGTTACTACTCTCCTCGATATTTGCCAATCGGCAACCTTTGGTCGCTTGGGTCCGCGAGGAGAAGTGTTAACTCTCGAGAGATCATTCATCATCTGACAGTCTGGGAAGTGGTCCTGTGCCAGAAACGTCGCCTTTCCTGAGTCCGTAAATGTGCCATCTGTTCGTTTTAGCGAGCCCAGCATGTGCACCGGATCTCTTGAGAATACTTTGTGGATCCTTGCAGTGTCAGGTATGTTCACTAGTCTCTGACAAAACTTCCTACAAAACTATCTCTTGGCTTTTCTAACCTCTTTGTTATACTCCGTTAGAGCCTATCGATATTTGTCCCAGTTACCTGATGTTTTGTCCCGATTAGAAAGTGTGCGGACTTCTTTCCTGCGGAGGCTAAGGTTTTGGTTCCACCAAGGTGTGCCGCTATTATCTCTTTTCACCTTCAGTGGACTGTTAATGTGAAACGCTGATATTAGGGCCTCTCAGATTTGATCCGCCGCTAACTCTATTTGATCACAGCTCTGATACGAGTCAATTGCTGAGATTCTTCTAGCAGGTAATCTAATAAGGAATTCATCGAAATTTTTGCTAACCATACACCCCCGAAGATTTATGACTAGCAAAAGATATTAATTACGGTCAATACGGTTAACTATTGCGCCAAAAATTAAAAAAAAATAACCATACAGACGCAAAATAAAAAAAAAACTGAAGCAATTTTTACTATTATTATCAATACAATGCCGTTTGTAATTAAAATATTTTAGAGCAGACTTCAATGGTATTCAAATCTTTTAATGTTTGCTGTGCATTTTAAAATTTGCTACATAATCAGGAAACCCCCCAAACAAAGCTTATTTTTTAGCTTAATTGAACTGTAGATACAAAGAACTTACCTGGTAATTCTAAAAAATTTGAAGTTCTTCGCTGTCTACCGCGGACAGTATTTTGGAAGTTTAACGGTCCTATATCTTCATTCGAAACGTTCGACATATTCGATGCCACGGAATCTCTGGAGCCCCTCCTAGAAGCCAAATACGCCAAACCGCCCTTTACAGAACTCTTTCTTCTGGGCGAACTAGGCCTGCTCAGGGATGTGACAGTAGTAGCTGGAGCATCGTCAGTTAAATCCGTTAGGTCCGAGGTCGATTTTCGACAACGCTGTAAAGACTTTTCGCGTACATCCGTTTCATTTATGGACTTATTGGAAGAATATCTATCATCATCGTACCCTGGATTAGTTCTGATGTTGCACGGTGCTTTTCTCGGCTTCTTCTCCTTGATAGATGCATGCCTGGATCTTCTTCGCGTTTCCGTATCGTAACTACTCGTATAACCGGTGCTGCTGGGAATCTCGGAGCTGTGTTGGGAATCGGAATCCAAAGAATTGCAAACTTTGTATTCGATATCTTGATAATCCAAGTCCGGATGTTTTTTCGTAGACTTGTATTCTAAACTGGACTTCACTGAGCTACCAGAATCTGTTTTAGAAGACTGGTATTGCTGTCTGTGGTATATTTTGCTCTGATTAACTTTGTTCTTCGGAGGAGACTGGAGATTGAAGTAATTACCGGATGAACTGGGTGTTTCCGAGTGCGCACTTGGGGAGTTAGGTATATCATCCTGATAATTAACATTTCGCGGCGACCTAGGCGATTTAGGAGTTGCGTTAGGCGACTTCTGAAAAGGTGATTTACTACCGACGGAAAAATCGAATTCAGTCTTTTTGGGACTATTCAATTGATAATTTGGGGATCTACTGCCCCCAGAGAAATTGAACCTATCGCTTTTGGTTGGGGACTTATTGTAACTCGGAGATTTTTGCGAGGAATAACTTATGATTGGCGACGAAGGCTTTTGATAAAATTCTTTGTGTGTTCTTTGCGAATAATACACTGTTGGACTTTTCGGTGGTGGAACGGGGCTATCTATGGGAGAACTATATGATACTTTTGAGGAAGTGGATGCATTTGAACGCCTTGATCCCGTTCTAGAAAGATTTCCGGAACCGTTCATCTTTACGCTCGTTCAAATAGTTGCCATGATTCTCTGAAACAAGTAATTAAACTAAGTTCTTCATTTTTCAATTAAAGTAGTTTTCTTACTACCCCGCAATACGAGGTGTATAAATTAAGTAATGAGAATGACAGCGTAGCGTTTGATATGGTAACACATGGAGGGGCGACAAGTAGACATTGTAATACGCGTGCAGTGCAAGTTTGAACTCGATCAAGTCATTTGGTTGTTCGTTGTCGTTTTTCCGTGAACCCGGATTTCGTAGTGCGTTCCACAAATGAAAGACATTAATTTCGAGCAACGGTGTGCTATCAGGTTTTCAGACTTGGGCAATGTGCAACAGAAACGTTTACAAAACTACAGCAGGCCTACAGAGACAGTGTTTTGCCAAAAGCTAAGGTTTTTCGGTGGTTTACGGTATTTTCAGAAGGAAGAGAGTCGATGGGAGATGAGCCACGCAGCGGAAGGCCTTCAACTGCAAGAACCGATGGCAATATCGACAAAATCCGCGATCTTGTGCGTTCAGATCGTCGATTGACGGTCAGAATGATCGGGGAATAGTTAAATTTGTCTAACATCACCGTTCATGAAGTTTTGACCAATGAATTGGAAATGAGAAAGATCTGATCGAAAATGGTTCCAAAAAACCTTTAGCAGGAACAAAAGGACATCAGGAGGTGCCGTGCCTTGCCTCCTTGGAATCGATTGAAAATAATGAAAATTTTTTGGAATGTGTCATTACTGGTGATGTGAGTTGGGTGTTCGAGTATGACCCGGAAACAAGACGCCAGAGCATGAAATGGCACACTTCAAAACCCAAGAAAGCAAGAATGAGCAAATCAAAGATCAAGGGCATACTGACCTGTTTCTTTGATAGCCAGGGAAGCGCTCACAAAGAGTTCATGCCTCAAGGGCAGACAGTTAATCAACATTTTTACCGAGAGGTACTCAAAAGACTCCGAAAAAGGGTCATGCGTGTGAGACCAAACATCAAGAACGATTGGACCTGCATCATGACAATGCGCCTTGTCAAACAGTAATTTCCATAAACGGCTTTTTGTCCAGTAAAAATATTTCTGTGGCTCCTCAGCCTCACCTGACTTGAGTCCTTGTGACTTTTTGTTCTTCCCAAAATTGAAATTTCATCTGAATGCACATCATTTTGGGACAATCGAAAACATTCAAACGGCTGTAACCAACCAGCTAAAGGCGACTCAAATATCCGAGTTCCAGCACTGCTATGGGGAATGGAAGAACCGTCTCCAACGCTGTGTGGCTTCCCAAAGGAGTTATTTTTAAGGGAGAGAACGTTCAATTGTAATTATACCCAAATAAAAATATTTTAAAATATCAGTCTCATTACTTAATTTACACACCTCCTATGTACCTTTATAATATTTTTTGTTCAGTATTGCTAACCCTTAGTTTTATTGACACAGTAAAGACCAATAAGTATATTAAATTGTCGATCGTTTGGAAAGTATTTATTTCAACTGTCTCAATAGCTCTCAAACTCTATGAACTGTTACAGTTTTAACGTGGACAGTAGTTAACAAAGAAAAGAGTATACAATAGAGAATACAATAACTAAAAAGAAAAATAAGTAAACTTTGATGGAATTGAGGAATTTTGCCAATGACAGGGAGGTATGGAAGATGAAATAGAAAAAATACAAAGCTGGCGCAAGGATTTGCTTTGTTACGCTTTGCTAGGAGCAATTCTTTTAATAAAACGGAAAAGAAAGCAACAAATACGGTAGAAAATACGGTACTGAAGTATGACGCGGTAATCAGAAAAAAAATACGTAATTAAGAAATTTTAACCAATATTTAATTTACAATTCCTATTATAATGCCCTAGCCTTGATACTTGTTTAACCATGTTAATAAAATTTGGCCATAAATATTGAATATTTGAAGAAAAGAAACAGTAGGGTGGATAGACAATTTGCATATCCTAGAAAGAAATGAAAATATTGATAGCATAACACCAAGGTGGCCACCAAATATATGTATTTCGTTGTAATATGAAATAAGACATACATATTCGTTTGGAAGTCTATACAAATATAACTGTTTTAGATTGTGCTTACACTTATAAAATAAAAAGACGAGTCCGTAGCGCCTTTATTTATGAGCCAATTTTAATAATTGAAACGGAAAATTAAATGGCTGGATGTAGGCTATAAATATCAGTAAACGGAGTTGTCTGGACAAAACAAATGTTTCACGATCTGTCAAGTTATTTTTTTTTTCTAAAATCAACGAACAGCGTTTAGATATGCTTCGAGTTTATTTTGAATGCGGTGACAATACTTATCGAGCTGCTAAACTGTATTCGCAGCGCTGTTCAAACGCAGATCGTCCACGGATATACGGCGCTTTCAAAAAACAAAAGAAATTGCATCGTCAACATCGGGATCAAAATCGACGACTCAACGTATCTCTGACTGTTGAGGAAAAGGACTGGACTTCCACTAAAGAGATTGCTGCTAATTTCCAAGGATAGCGTGCAGAAAATTTTTGAAAAAAGGGATAGTAAAACTGTATATTTCGCACAATAGGGGCTGGTGATCCTAAACGCCGAACGACATTCGTCTCTTTTTAGACAAAATTCAAGAAGATCCATCCTTCTATCAAAGAATTTTATAATAATAATAATACTGTTTATTGTCCAACAGTACAAGCCATATTAAGGACAATCGAGTTACAACTAACGTATAGAAATATAAAAATATAAAAACAAAAAAAGTGTACATGCATATTAATATACATACATACAAGAATAAAAACACAAGAAGATTACCGGCAAACAAATATATACTAACAAACCCATGACTATAACATTCAAATATTTATCGATATTCGGGATTAGCACGATGAAGGGAATAGTCACTGTTCACCTGCAACAATCGCGCCAGGGATGTGTTAAATATGTCGCAGTCAGAACATATCTTATTGTAGGGGTTACACATACGAACAACCGGTGACCTGAACATTAAATTGCTGTTCGCCCACAATGTATAAAAAATTGGAATAAATCGAGCAGATAGTCGTGGAACCAGGAATGCTAAGAATGGAGAATCTACTTTATTGCGAAGTAGTTTATGCAAGAAGGAAAGGCAAGCATTGCTACGTCTTAGTTCTAAGGACGATACAGAGAAGGCATACAACAACGTCTCGTATGGGAAACCTCTGCAAGGGTAAGTATTATTTTCCTTAAACCATAGATATTTAAGTAAACGCCTCTGTACGCCCTCAAGTGCCTCTTTATGCATATCGTAGTAGGGACACCATATTACTGCGGGGTACTCAACTTTTGAATCCACAAAAGACAAAAATAGCGCTTTTAGTGAAGTAACGCAGGTAGACATCCTGGTGTTGCGCAATATGAAACCCAAAGTCTTAGTGGCAGATGAAACAGTTTCCGCAACATGATCATTGAAAATTAGCCAACTATCGAATACAATTCCGAGATCCTTAACCTTAGTCCAACGAGTTAGTATTTCATTGTCAACGGAATAGTTAAATAAAAGCGGTGAGTTTTTTCTTGCAAAAACAAGTACTGTACACGCCATTGTTTAGCACAAAATGAAGCACAATTTGAGCGTAGGAGATAATAATACACAATCTTCTACCTTCTTTTCGTTCCATTTTGTTTTCTTTAGCTTCTAAATAAATTTTGAATAACGCTCAGTGCTCGTCATTTGTTTGCATTGCTAGTGGTATTTTTATACACATTGTTTTGTTACCTTTTTCAAAATTTTCTAATGTAAAGATATACTTGTAATGCATTGTTGTTTTCAGAAAAAAATGCTCCATGAAAATCATAATAAAGTAGTCTAATTTTGAAGAAAAACTTGGCCCTGAAACCTTGGGCTATGAATAATTTTATCGGCTCATTTCATAGCCTACATCCAGCCATTTAATTTTCCCTTTCAATTATTAAAATAGAGGCGATACGGACTCGTCCTTTTTTATAAGACAGACTGTATGTAGATATACTTTGTTAAATTAAGACAATTCAAAAACAGTAGAGGTGTTTACAAAAACAATAATGAGATAACTACAAAAACTACATAAATTACATAATTATATAGCAATATATACGAATTTTAAATAAATGCACAGCTTTCCTTACTCCAAAAATCATCCAACTAATGTTTTATTGACATCAGAGTGGAATTTGCAAAATAAATATATCTAATCACAATATATTTGTTTCACCTTTTATATTTCAAAAATATTATCTAAAAGTAGCAATTAATGTCCTAAACAGTCAAATATTTTATATAAATTATTTCTTAAACTTACAGTTTTGATTAGAATTAATTGATACTAAATTACAAAAATGTTTTTTGTGTAAATGAAATCAGCTTACATGATAGATTCGTTTGTAGGCAACTCACCTGTTGTTCTGTGAGTTCTCCCACACATCCGCGACACTTCTGCACCATCAACCGACGGAAGACTTGTGAAGCGAGCTTATCAGAGACTCCCTCGACTGTTGCGATCGTGCGCGTATGATAAGGACGAATAAGCATCGGTCAGGATTCGCTGATGCTGGAGCGGCGCTGATCGGGAAACCCGGGAAATCAAATTTTCCACGAGGAGAGAGAGTAGTCGATCGGGTAATCGAGTAAAAGCGTTGTTACTTTTAAGATATTTAAGAATTTGTTATGTACTGCGGAATATTATTCGTTAGTAGACTAAGAAAAATATTTTAAAAAACAGTTTACCAAGATTTTGTGACATTTTGTCTACATTTTCTTACGGGTTTGTTTATGATAATTATGATTATAATGTTAAACTATATTAGAAAATTGCTGCTGATATAAGGCAGGATAATATGCAAATGTTCCGTAAATAAAACATGTTTCTGTTATAATTCAACTGTAATTTGCTCTTGACATATTTTCGTAGCGATCTGACATGATGAGATAGAAATTTTATACAAACAATTTACCCAAATGAACATGACTATAATGTAGAAATCAAAAAGAACCAAAATAAATATGGCAAAAATGATTTGTTAAAAGAACTACAATTTCCATATCGTAACTAGTTATTTATTCAATGTTGAAAATCATTAATAATGGGAATAGTGAATTCTAACGCGGGAGCTTACGACTTCGACCGAGCGAGTTAAATTTACGTATGTAGGCAAGAATCGAATATCCTGTGGAGGTGTTATACACGCAAGCGCTTTGGTATTTGGCAACAGGTAGCTTGTAAAATTCGTTAAGGGACTGGGGAAGTGTTGTCCTGTCTGCGACAGGAACGGCCTATCGGTGAATTGGCACAAAATATTATACGATTATTACAAGTCTTATAGAAGAAATTCCTTGCTTTGACGGCAATTTTATATACTAAGATTGAGTAGTAAAACGCCAAGAAATTTCCTGAAATATTTATTTTCTATTACTATCGCAGCATCCATCCGTTTTTAATACTAATTTGTTTTGCTAGAGCGGTCTCTACATAACGAAATAATTAGATCGAGAATTAAATGGGTATTGATTAGCTCTAATCTAAGAACAAGTCTTAGTCGGTGCGGAAAACATATACACGTACGCTCACAGCGGAACGGGGAATTGCTTTGTGAATGGCAACCGCGCATTCGAGTCTCACTGACAACGAGAGATATCCAGTCGCAGTGTATCATAAACCGAGCAAAGATACGCACGCATGTCCGTTCAATCATGCCTAATTTTTCTGTACTCTCAGATTACGGTAAAAAGTACGGTTTTTTATATTCATTTTGTAACTGCCATGCGATGCAGGAGAACGAAAAAGCAATTCTAAGTAGGAAAATAAACGACGATTCTTATTAAATTAAACAACGGAAAAAATAAACTCTACAATTATACAAAATAAATTGAAATTCTAACAATGTTACTTTAAGGAGGGTTCGAAAATACCCCGACCTGTAGCCAAACAATAGCCGAGTCTATCGTAAAACGCCCGTCTCATTGCCTCGAGAGAATTTTTTTATTAGTTTTTATTTCTTTATCAGTTCAATTCCTTCTTGTAACTTACTTGCTTAGATCATATATAGGTATTACATGGATACCGCTATCACCATAGCAGTCTATATACGTTACTGTTTCCAACATGTACTTTTACGATTTTTGAGCTACTACTTTCATGCTTATGAACATTATATGTAGCTATCCCTTATCTGACCTCTCGTGGAACCGGTAACGGAAATGCATGCGAATTCCGTGCGATTTATAATGGGTCGTATGCGATTTCACAATTTTATTAAACAGACATTAGACCATAGATAAGAGATATATATATACTATATAGATGTGTACCTACTGTATGATTTCGCGCGACACGAGCAAAGTTACGAGCCTTTTAAGACTGGTGGCGCGTAGCGTTACTCGGCAAGAACTATTTCCGATACGCGGGCGATTTGAAATTACTTACAATTAAATATATTAGTTGAGAATTTTAGGTATTTAAATACATTATAAATAGTATTTCACAAATGACTTGTTCAAGTACCATTTAAAATGTATTTAAATGCCTAATAAATAGTATATGAATGAATGGAAAATTAATGAAAAGAAAAACAAATAAATCGTTTATTGTGGGCATATAAATA
>JARFOC010053074.1:0-19864 GCA_031763485.1 Osmoderma eremita | reverse complement strand
TCAACAAGGTGGTAAGGGGTATTTTTTAACTTAAATTTATTTTAAGCCACCGTATCCTATACCTAACCTACATACATCTGATTATGAAAATAATTTTATACATATAATTCGTTATATTATATATTATTTTCTATTTATAAATATATATTATTAATACTTCCATTACTCCCACAACTTGTAGGTTACTTCTAGATGTTTCAAAGACAGCCTGTATAAATATATTACTAGCTGGATACTTTCATCAATATTTTCGTATAATATTTCTGACATGTTTCGGATGAGTTTCTGAATTTATCAGATCCTTACGTGTAACGCTGAAAAGCTCATGCATTTTAAATACCAAGTCACTGACCATTGGACTATACAAACTTATTCTGCATTTATGCATTAATACCTAAGTTGATTTGCATAAGTGGTTACTATTTTAGAAAATATGTGTTCATGGCGTTTTATTGCGATACTTACTTCTGTTTTCTTGCAACTAACTCATCAGGTATAATCACAAAATATTATTGAAAACATAGATGAGTAAATTGATATAAATTTTTTACAAAATAGCTTTCCATACGTTTCTTTCATTTTCTTATATTTCTTTCTTACAACATTCGCTACAATTATTTAGTAAAACAATAATTCTTGAAACTGAAGATAATTAGCAAAAAATTCAAGTTTATTATTGTCTGTATCTTGTATTTATAGTTTTACAAACATTTTTGATTTTTTTGGTGTAATTTCTCGAGTGAACGCTTTTTCTCTTAATTGTAGTATTTTTTTTAATTTAAAAATTTTTGAAAGTACACGTTCCTCTTATATTATTTATAAAAAGGGAAAACGAATTTGTGTAACATATACTTATCCGTCTTTACCTCAAAATATTTCGTGAAATTGCCTGGCGTTAAGCATATCAGAAATTTACAAGCATAGTAGCCACTTGTCATAAAGATTAGTGGTAAACTAATAATAGATACACGCACACCTGCATTTCGTGTATTTCCCGCTCATCGTCGACTACGAGAATAACGCCAACTACTTCGAGCAAGGAGATCTGTATTTCTAACCGAAAACGCCCGAGCTAGGTGCCGTGCTGTTGGGAGAGTAGGATTGATATTTTTGCTGTTAATGTGGGAGACATTACGTTACCAAGGCAGTGTACATACATAATAAAAAAGTGGCCTTAACGCGAAATGTTTCACACCGACAAAGTTTGTGACACATTTTTTATCACCGTGTATGTGTAAATGAGGAAAGTGTTCCGTCAGCCATTTACTATGCGATTGAATACGTGTCAATTTGGACGGGAAATTGACCAGGGCGCGAAGACAGGCCATCCGGTCACAGTGATGGGTTTCTGCTTGCAGTATCTCACTTTACGATACACGGACTTTCCTGTTTATGTTCGGTTTTGTTGTCACGATCATACCCCATTGGGTGTTGACATTGTCGCGATCAGTTGACAGGTCGACCTTTGATGCCGACGCAAAATTACGTCTACGTAGATATATCCGCAGATATATGCCGCTTGCGGATGATTGTAAACAATATTCGGCGCAGCGTGTTGCTATAATCAGAATGGATTGAATGGATTCTAAAGTTTCCAGGCTAATCGAAATATTCTAAAATTTATTACAAACAAGCGGTAAACGTATGAGGTTTCGGTAATCAATCTGGATGTTACAGATACGTACGACATCATATAATAACAAATAGTGAATTAATTCACATGCACGGGAAGTTTATGCAGCATAGTTATTAGTTTAATTAGCTTAGATGAAGGTAAGATTAGACGGGTTAGTTACATGACTGAGCCAATATGCTAAATTAAAAAATAAATGGATTAAACTGGTAATGTAGTACAATAAATTTTAGGTATAGATAAAACATTTACTTAACCTTGCTGGTTTGTTCGCATTTACTATACACTTGCATCGTTAGGGTCAATGGAATAGAAACTGCGCAAGTATTTGTTTATTTAATGTAAAAGTAACAAATAATTGCTATTGAAAACTGGATAATGATCAATATTGTTATAAAAAGCCATTTTTATGTTTTACAATTTGGACAAAAGTATGTACAGTGAGTTTTACAAACATGTTTACGGCAATTATTACACACTATATTTGTTTTATTGTCCTTAGTTGAAGTACAAAATTTACAACGGCGCGTTTTACAATAGTTGTTTGTGGAAAATTTATAACGTATCAAGATGCACTTCCAATGATTTGAATGCTTTGCACAATATTTCCCGACTCCTCTGTTCTTAGCATGTGTTCTGCTTCTTATGTGGTTATGTATGAGAGATTTTCCTAATTCTTCTAAAATATTCTTTTAGTTAGCTTGTATGCGTTCCAATTTGGATCTATTCTCCTCCATAGAACAAAAGCATTATAAGCTGAGATATCAAGCATATTATAGAATGCCATCGGAGCCCGGCGATTCGTTTTATGCTTACAAGTGTATGTGGTTATAACTTGATCTAGAATATCAACAGCTCCTTTTGTAGGGTTACAGTCTAATATTATTTGCGATTTTTGTCATCTTCGGTACTAATTTCTTTATCCTGATGTAAGGTAGACATCACAACTACGTTTTTGTTTCTTTTTTAGGGATATAGTTAACTACGGTAGTGTCATTCGTAAAATAAAAGGAAGAACTATATACCCCTTTATTTATTGTGGGCTTTGGAAGCTCACGCTGAGAGAAGTAGTTTCTACAGGCAAGTAAGACTGATTGTTTTCAGAGGAGTATTTTAATTTCTTGAAAATTCAATACTATTTATTTTCATATCAAGATAAATTTCTTTTCTGATAAGAAGACAAGTTCTTGGAAGAAGTAACTTTGATATTCTGTGTAAGTGCTTCGTTTTCTTCTATTTACCAGCACGACTTATTCAAGAAATTGTCTTATTAGAATTTTAATATCTTGTAAAAAGGCGTCCCTTTCTTGAATCTATAATTTGGCATATTTGATATTAATTATTTTCTTATGTCAAACTAGATATTTACTTGGAATAAACTTCCTAATTATTTGGGGTAAATCATATATGTACTTACTTGAGGGAAGAATTACATACATGTGTTTGAATGCAGTTACACCCGAGAGTAAAGTTCGTAAAGTCGTACTTACTAGTGTATAGCGCTGATAGTGCTGTCTGAGATTTTATGTTCTCTCAAACAATATTCTTAGCAGTGGACATTACAAAATAGACTTCCGAAGAGTTTTTCTCACAAGTGTTTCTGCACCTTAACATAAAGATTGCAGCGGCAATTAATTAATATTCCATTCAATAAAAATACCAACTATATAGTATGTAAATTTGTAATTTTATATTTACTATTTATTTAACAGAATTCCTAACACTATGAAATCAATATATAATAAACTAAGCTAAATAAACAAACCAAAAACTTTTCCTTAATTATAGTTTATATTTTGGTAATGTACACACACATCACATTATTTCGATTTTCCAAGTATCTAGGTAGGCGAATCTTTTACAACGTCCAGCCGGTTTCGGTATCAAATAGATAGTCAGTATCCATACAGTATCTAGTCCAGAATCTGCGTTGAAGCGAGTATTTACGAACATTTCCGATGTATATAGACTTGACAATAACACCCCGTTAACATACTTATATTGCATCTATTATCTCCCACAATATTTTATCTACTGTTATCTATATATTCCAACACTTCATATTTAAAATATATATTTGCTCATAATTTAAATCTAAATTATGGACTCAGAGAAGTATAATGCCTTTATAGGCATATATCTGAATAGTGGATACCCAAATGCACCATATATGATATAATAATTAATTAGAATTAATAATAACGTGAACTATGGCACGAGAAATCGTTACAGGCCACCCCATTTTTACATAATAAAGGTAAGGAAGTGAACGTATTGAAACTGTTCAAAAGAAATATCGCATAATTTAACGAATTCAGACCCGTCTAAGGATTTGTATGCTCAAATGGAAGTAATATCCTCTCGAAGATGCGCTATGAATAACTTAGCTGTATCAGGAGAGATTTATTTACGATCGCTATTCAACGATGAAAATGAATTTTTGACACATTAGTCTATTTCTGCGCTTCCTCTTTCTGGAATTGAATAGATCCCTTACTGTCCCTTAATGGGAATACATTTCGTTATTTTATAATGGAAATGGTTCGAATTACGTTTTGAAAAAACTAAATATACAGAGTTTCTCGAAAGTAACGGATAAAATCTATAAAATGATTGAGAAAAATGTTTTTGAAAAATTCCCTGTAATTTTCAACCTCCCACCGCTTAACCCCTAAGCGCTAGCAACCCCAAAATTCAGATAGTAAAGTACTTCTTGTGATATCTCATTTGATACGATTTTTTCCGCTAAGTACAATAAAAAAAGTTTATCAAAATCCATTGATAATAACTGATATTTCACAAAAATGCATTCAAATGAAATAATCGGAATTTTGCGAAACAATGTTGGAACTATCCAATGCAAATCTTGTATTCTTTTAAAATTCCCTTTTCTGATCCGGCACCATTTTGCATGTGGTACCATCAATGAGTACAATTATGGATATTGGGCGGTTGAAAATCCGTATTGATTGAGGTCAGCACACAACTGCTTTCTTCCATAAAGGAAGTTATTTTGTCGAATATCACTTTTTCAGTAATCTTCGACATAGCAAACAGTAAAGATATAGGACGGTAGCTGGTAGTCAATCTTGGATTTTTACCTAGCTTTCGCACAGCAACCACAACAGACCTCCTCCACACTAGAGGGAAAGATTGCAACCTCATGATCCCATTTATTATCTGCGTGATCTGGATCCTGTCCAGGCTAAAAGCTTTGTTTGGCAGTGCACGTCAAATAAGTTCCCGCACGAGCAACGAGACGAGTCACTGTCTCGATTTGATCTACAGGATTCCGATCGAGAAACCGACGCACGGTCAAAGCTACCTTGCGCTGAATTTCGCCATGAGTCTCCGGCATATCATGAGGTGACCTGAAGGCAGTCGAAGCTTTGACGCTACATTGCCTTCCCCGACAGCATCTTTATCAGCGCTCCCATAGATTGAAAGGGAGTCCGTAGGCGTTTGGGAGGCCTAGCGCTCTTACTACTGCGCTATTCCGGCCTGTGGACTGGCATAGTGGGTAATCGAATACATGAATATATAAATAATAAATGAATTGAATACATGACGGTACGCTCGGCGTTGAACAGATCTCGACTTCCTCCAATTGGAATTAATTCCGGCTTAAGCAGTACTGTCCTTTGATGCAATAGATCCTGATTTACCCGATCCCAGAATTTAGTCATGGCAACATTATGCTCCTCATTATGCATATCTACTACGAAAATGTCTCGACCAAATATTTCCTAATCGGTGCACTGATAGGCATTGGGGGGCATATTGAATGCCCGTCAAAGTATCTGGATTTAAGCCTTTTGGATTAGTTCCCGCGGGGTAAGTTAAAAATTAAAAATTTATTTCAATAAACCTAAAAACCTTGAGAAGTTAAAGAAGAAAATTCGAAAATAAATTCGCTTTTTCACCCCGAGCATGGTAGACAATACTCAATAAGCGTTTGTTTCTAGATTATGACATTTCCTCGCTGTGAACGGACAACAATTTGAATATTTGATTTTAATGTTTTATGTTTCAAAAATAATTTGTTGTAATTTGATACTTTATTTCATTTGAATACATTTTCGTTTGAATATCTGAGTCATTTATCAACGGATTTTGAAGAAAACTGTTTTTATTGTATTTAACAAAAAAATTCTATCAAATGAGGTTATTTGAAATTTTAATGTTGGGATTGTTAGAGCTAAGGGCTTGAGGGGTGCAGGGCTGAGAGTTACATCATGATGACTGTAAAATAAAGATCGACGTATCCGAATACTTTTCTAAAACATTTTTTTCAACCACTTTACAAAATTTATCTGTTACTCTCGATAAACTTTTGTTTCATTATTCGTAATATTCTTGCATTTAAGCTTTTGACATGAGACCAAACAATATCATCGTAACGAGGCAAAAATAAATATGCTCGTAAACAAAACAAGAATTAAGATTGCGTCTCATTCGAATAAGTTTTACTCAGATTCATTCCTTTTTGTTTTCGTCCTAAATCGTCTACGTTCCCCTTTTGTTTCATTCTCCCTCCTTGACAAGGGCCGGACATCGTTCCGTGAACTTAATAATAGAACAACAGAATGTCGAAATCTTTCCCCTTTGAAGTTTACGTTGTGTTGTGCATCGAATGTGTACAGGCGGTACGGTAGGTACAATCAATATTGATTCCCTATAAATAAACCCGCTCGCGACAGCCGTGGTGATAGCCCTTTCGACGGTGTAAAAACGGGACTCGGCTCTTAATGAATTTCGGAAATAAAAAGTCGCACATTCAGTTTGCCCATTTGATATTCGTACTTGCACGACAATGTTCATGGCTTCCTTTTGTGTACTTTTATGGTCTGCGCTGTGTATTTTCTGGTCCGATGTCAATATGTTTCATGAACATTATCATGAAAAATTGTATGAATAAAATGCTACTTTACAAACGTATCATTTTAAATATCAATAACTTTTTCAATTGAACATATTTAATTTTACGTAGAAGCATTGAATTGAGCATTACAGATCGCATATTTACATGATCGTGTGTGTATATTCTACTTGCCGTAACATATAAACACAACAACAAAGAGTTATTTCCCCGAAATGGTCAATACTGTCAATACCAAACCTGAAATATGGGTGACACAAAGCCACCTAATCACTGATTCATTCGCACCCAAACATCTATTGAGTACTAGGGAACGGAATTATATCAAACAACTGTTTGCCGGCGCAAATTAAGCAACTTCCGTCCACTAACTTTGTTAAACACGTGAAAAAGATACTGATGGAAAGTATTATTCTATATAGGGGTTCGTAAGAAACATATTTGTATTGGTAATAAACGAATGAATTTCAGAGTGCCAATTATTTGACACTTGATAAATTAATTATAACATGACTTAATCAGGAAATTATAATCTTTTCTAATATTAAAAACCTAAAGATATATTGAAAATATAATTTGGAAATGTATGATACTCAAATTTTGGAGCAATTCTCCTGGTTTAATATGCTATTTCTTTCAGCCGCCTTGTCTTTTAATTTAAAATTCCGTTTTGCATTAATAAATTTACTCATTTCACAGTTTATGCGGAGCGGGCTAACAGGTGTTACTTTTACAACGCCCGCTTACTAATGATTCTGGAGTAAGAGAATACGCGTTGTCTCTGCAACGTCTACTTTACTATTGACTTTAAAAATTTTCCAATGTCCGTTTTGAAGTGAATAAACAACATAAACATCTTTTCCATACAATATTTCAAAATTAAAAAAAAAACAGGATTAAGATCCTTGCTTTGTATTAGAAAAACAAAATAACTTCTTTAGATATTTTGTACTGGTCGTTAGTCACATGTATCTTGAATCTGTTCGCTCATTCGAATGTTAGCCGTTGCGACTTGAAATTCTTTACCATTTTATACTTAGAATTTAAAATTTTAGAACCAATAATGTAAATGCTTCTTCATAATTTTAAACTCCATTGATATGGCTTAATAAATTTTCTTTGCTACAAAAGTAATGTAATTCGTTAGTTTATTGTATTATTGAGTTTGTTGTAATTTAAAATATTTACTGATCCATGTAGCTTGAAAAATATCTTCAAAAGTAAACCACAACATTGATAAAAAATAGAGTAATGTTTGTTTTATGCTGACGACAATACTCAAATTAAAAATTCGCAGGATACAACATCTGCATGAAATGTATGCAAATATATTTTTCACGTTGTGTTTGTCTGCTTGTTTATTTGTTCGTTATATTTCTCATTTGCTTCATCAACACGTGTATTAACTTTTATTTTTATAAATATCACCGTCTCTTGTAATTTCATATTTTAGAGGGGTATATTGTACATTCTAATAATTTTGTGATTGTATCTGTAATGGTGATATTGCAAATATAATTACGTTATTATGGAGTGGTGGACAGTATCAGCTGTACTAGTTAGAGTTCGAAATTCAAATTATTCGGAAATGCAGTCGGAGCAATCAAAAAACAGCTTTATTGTATTTCTCGAGCTAGCGAATTGAGTTTTTAACGTGCATAAGTTAAGAAATTGTTTATACATATGGGTAGCATGAACCCCAATATTTTGTTGTATTTTCTTTAAACAATACTAAAAAAATTGTTTATAGCAGATAGTTCTTATCAATACCTGCAGCTTAAAACAGCATGGCTAAACAAATTTGGCAGTAATTAGAACATATGTAAATATAATAACTTGCGTGAGATTTAAGTGCGAATGTTGTAGAGGAAATTTCTTTATCTTGTATTAGTAAAATGAAGCATATGAAATGATTATATCATTATAATTTTCGTGGTAGTGTAATTATTGTAAGCAGTAGTTTAATATAAGATAATGAATAGGAGATTGGGGAATTTTTACAATCCTTAATGGCTACCTCTAACTGTAACAGCAAATCTCTTTTCCCAATAAGAAATATTCCATTTTATTCCATCAATATTATCCTTGGGTAGCCAACACGCTAATTGGCAAATGAATCAATCCTGTGTTTGAATCTAATTAAAACTTAAGCCGTTGGGGTAGTTTAAGTGCAAATTCGTGTCACTGACGACTTCGATATGGAATTTCTACGGTTTTAAAGCTTTATCTGTTAGCATTCCGAAGAGTGAAGTTAACGTTTCGAAAATTCATTCATTTCGAAGCAAAATGTTTCGTTTGAATTACACGAAAGGGAATTGGAAATATAATATTATAATAAAATGGGGTTCTTTACTTACTTCTATAGTCCTTAATGTAGTCTTCAAGCATCCTCTACGTAAACCGCAAACCGGAAGTACTAGGTGTTTAAATATTAAATTGTCCATTTATTCTAAAGTATTACCACTTTTGTTCAACTACCTATCATAACTGTTAGTAGTGTTTGTTATTGTGGAATCCTGTATAATTCATGGTTTCTTCCCGTTTCAGGCGTCCAAATTGTATTTCTTTTTCTTAAATCCTATTTCGTCCTTAAATTTGCAGAAACCAATAAAATCATTAAGCCTCTATTAAGATATAATTATTGAACTCGTCAAGGGATTAAGAATTATCTTTACATTAAACATGACTAAAAATTAAGGTACGGGTTTGAATATATAATCACTTGCATAAGAGGTGAAAGATGTTAAGGAGTTGTTAACGGATTAAGAATCAATTGGTTGTGAATTTATAATTACTTTAAATTGCATAAGGAATAAATGTTTACAATAAACTCCACCGATATAGGGATGATATAGAATATTGGACCTTTACTAAAATAAATTAGTTCTTTGGAAATCTTGTAAGTGCAGTAACGTTACTGTTAGGTTGTTTGTGATGGAAGTGATGGAATCAAAACGCGAAAAACCAGTCATCCTATATTCTGGATACAAGTTCGACTTAAAAGCAAAAAACAAAAACTTAACTCTTCCATAGATTTGCATAAACAGGAACTGCCCAGGAATGATTGTCACTGATGAAGTAAAATCTAAAGCTATAAGTGAGAAAAGCCATAACTGTGTTCCAGATATTGCAAAAAATGAACTTGAAACTTGAAACTTGAAAACTTGATAAGTGTTTATATAAAGCCAAAAAGAAACCAATATACCAAATATATCAGCAAGAGACGATGGTTGCTCAGGACAGAGGTTTGGATTTGATTACAACTATTACACACTTTACATCAGTGAAGCATGCATTATATAATGAGCGACACAAATCGCTAGGCATTAGCTTGCTTCCGAGAAATGAGAAGATATAGAGGTCCCCGAGTTTATGAAAGAGTATGTCATAATTGACGATGGTATGGAAGATAGGATTCTTGTATTTGCAATGGACGAAGGTAGTTTATTAGCAGGAGGTTCTTGCTTCCTATTCGATGGGACTTTTAAACGCTGTGGTTCCATGTTTTGCCAATTATATACCATTTACATGGATATTGATAGTACAAAAAAAAATAACAATCATCATTCCTGCTGTATATTCCCTGCTAGAAAGAGGCCACGTCTTCTTATTAAAAAATAAAATCAAAAATCTCTTACCAAAAAAAATTATTTTGGATTTTTAAGTTGTCGCAATTATTGCCTTGGAAAAAGTCTTTCCGGCTACAGTTATCAAAAGATGTAAATTTCATTTTAATCAAGCCCTTTGGCGTAAAGTACAAGATTTAGGTCTAACAAACTTGTATAAGGAAAACGAGGAAATAAGAAACCACATAAGGAAGTGTGCTGCATTACCTCATCTGCCAGAAGATAAACTTACAGATGGTTGGCTCTGTATAATGGAAAATTCTCCTACCGATGGAGCCATTGCTAAATTTAACGATTATTTTGTTGATTAATGGATTGATAATTCTCGCCGAATACGGACTTGCGATGAAGAACGCCATCGGACTACAAATTCTGTGAAGGATGGCATAACAGACTCAACAGACGGATCGGAAATGCACATCCCAATATATTTGAATTAATGAAAGAAGAAGTGCACTATTATAATACCGTTTTCCTGAAAAATTGTGTGCATAGGTACCCCTAAAAGAGCAAAAAAATAGTGTGAAGATGCTGACAGGGAGTGATACTTCTTATTGTTAGGTATTCTGTGGCATGGCTATCTGGTCAAGGCTACTGAGAGCTTACAAGGGGTAATTGCAAAGTGACTCGTGAGCTCGTTGTGTAAAAATTTCTGAAGATAAAAGCAATGTCGTATTGTTTATTTAAATTGAAAGTATGAATGCGCCGCGGGTGTTGGTTAGATTATAAAATACCGTAAAGGAAAACAATTCCTAGAACTGTATATCTAATATACAAAGTTATAAAAATGAATAGAATAATATTTAAAAGAAAGAATTGTTTCCGATTACAAGATGAGTGTAACACTGCATACTGTATACGTACTAGTTTATAACGATACAGTAATTTCAACTACTTTAACTATAACACCTGTTAAACATCGCTTGAAATTCTGAACAAACAAGGTAAGAGATTACTTGATAAAACTAAATTTAAGTTTGGAATATGGTCTCAAATCCGCGCGTAGACGAAGGTGAGACATGCTTTGAAGTAGGTTAGTACACAGGAGTATACGGACTATGTACGAACTTGTTAGGCCAGCTGACGTTAGACAGCATTATAAGTTGTAGAACGATGTTTACGTTCACAGTGAGAATGGACACGTGTTCGGAGTAGAGTATCATCGTCTTAAATCCAGTCCAAAGACAGGTGTCTCGTACATAATCTCGTTAACGCTAGAATGTTTTCAAGTTTCGTTGTGTATAAGATATTGTTAGAAATTTTCATTGGTTTGGAAAATTGCAATTAATTACTGATAAAATTAACATTTTTACCGCGTGAACCGAATTATAAATTACTTAAGCTAAATCCCATTTGAAACGATGCAAGCTCTTATCCAATCTATCATTCTTGCAATTCGACTTGTTACTACACTTGAAGATTAAAATCAAATTGTAGTTCGTAAATAGTGCATTGTAGTGAACTTCATCATTGCATCGCTGTCAACTACATTCGTGTACCTTTTGGGTTTAAGTTACGTTTGTCATTTGACTTTCTATTTCTTTTCTAAAATAAATATTCAAGTAAATAATGGAGCTAGAGCGCGCCAATATAATGAAAATACAACTGCTGATTGCTGATACTAAATGTTGCACAAAAAAGTATTCGCATAAGATCGTAAAAGAATGAAAAAGAGAATATGGAGTGGAAAATGATTATTGCGAGGGAAACAAAACTCGTTGAGAGCGTGTTCATTTGCACATAGAGAGTTGTTAAATGAGGATATTCAATCATTTTTGAACTAGGTACTTACAAATGACAGATTGGCGCTTCAACAAGTTACATGAACTTATAAATGATAAAATTTCTAAACAGGATACTAATATCCGAATAGCTACTTCAGATATACAGACTTATAAAAAAATTCGAGTCTGTTGCGCCTTTATTTATAGGCTGATTTTAATAATTGAAACGGAAAGTTAAATGGCTCGATGTAGGCTATAAAACGGACTGATAAAATTATTTGTATTGCAAAAAAATGACGAGCACCAAGCGTTATTCAAAATTTATTTAGAAGCTAAAGAAAACAAAATGGAACGTTGGAATGACTCTTTCGTAAAACATTAGATGTCTCTGGAGTTTTACGAAAGAGTCATTCTACTTACAGCCGTAGCCAAATAATGTTCTCCTAACCATCCAGACATTGATCTATAAAAACTATACTTCTTATAGTAGTTATATCGTATGTTATAACAAAGAACATGAAATCCCTGTTATATTTTATAAATTTTTAGATTGTTACCCAATCAAATTATTATTATATTATATTAAACACATCCAAATTCACGTTATATCCTTCCAACTGCTTTAACTTTGGAAGATTAACAAACGCAAACGTATTTAAACTTATGCAAATACATATGTATATATAGATAAGACTATCTTCTTGGATTAATGAATGCAGTCTGACTAATCCTTCATCTAGTTTGTGCCATAACAAGTGTAATTATGATTGTAACAGAAGGACTGTATAAACATTGACTTGATAATGAAGTCATTTCCTACCAGACGTTCGCCTACAATAAAATAATATCGGCGCAAACATCAAAACCCATGTAGCGAATGTAATAACCACGGTTACACTTCCCTTTGTTCGAGAAACTTAATAAAGTTACTTTACGCAAGATGTCAACATTGTTCCAGCCTGCAATGATTATGTATAACTTTACGCGTTTTCCTTTTCATTAAAATCTTCACTCAAGAAAGCGGCGAGAACGCACAGCGACGACGAAAAGAATCTGGACAGTAATGGGTTCGAGGAAAGATGAAAAATTATAGATTGAAATCACGCAGGGATCAAAAATGCTTTATTGCGAAATATTTTCATTTACTTTAACTTTAGGTTTGCAATACCCTCATTTACCGAGAGATGTAGAGGATATTATATTAAGTATGTACATAGTTAGAACACTATACACATTTTACAATCTTTCTCCATTTATTTCCCTGTTTTGCAAGAGTCTCCGCCTGTCTGTAAAATAATCCTTTCGTTGTCAATATATTTACCATTTCTCCATCCCATGTCATACGGTCTACTCCTCCGTCTCTTTCCTATCTTCTTTCCTTTCCTATCTTCTGTGCCGACAACTAACTCCCAGAAGTTTTGCTACGCCGATGACATCGCTTTGGCAACTCAAAACAGGTTCCTCGAGTATGGAGAAGAAACTCTAACGACAGACTTAGAAAACCTCAGGCGATACTACAAACAGTGGCGTCTATGCTCAAATCCAAGCAAAACCGAAGTATGCGCATTCCATCTTAATAACCGCCTTGCAAATAAAGAGCTGAACGTCACATTCTGTGGTGAAAGAGTGAAACATAATAGTTTCCCAGATACCTTGGCGTTACACTTGACCTGTCCCTAACGTATAGGAGACATTTGGAGATAACTGGACAAAAGCTAAAAACCAGGAACAATATAATTAGAAAGGTGGCTGGGACTACCTGGGGAGCAAAAGACTACCTGGGTAGCAACACTACGAACGGCAGCTCAATCACTTGTATCTTCGACGGCAGAATACTGTGCACCAGCATGGTATAAGAGTTCTCATACCAACAAAGTCGACGCACATCTCAATGACACTATGAGAATCATATCAGGAACCCTAAAGTCCACTCCAGTACCCTGGCTTCACGCATTAACGAACATAGCACCAGCAGACCTGAGGAGACAACAAGCTACTGTCCGTGAATGGAACAAACTACACGATCCTAAACTCCCTAGAACTTTGCTAAATCCACATGATATTGGATAATGTTGTCATTTCTTATTTTGTCCATTATTGATACTCTTCTTAGGTACTTCATTTCTGCAGCTTGAATGTTTCTCCGCAATTTGTCTGTAAGTACCCATATCTCGCTGCCGTATAGCAACGTAGGTAGGTATATGGCTTTGTAGACAGTCATCTTAGTTTTTACGCTGATTTCCCCTTTACTAATAAAGTTGTTCCTCATACTATAGTATAATTTTGTAGCAGCCGTTATTCTTTTATAAACTTCTAGGTCCAACTTTCCTTGTCCATTGTTGATTGCCCCCAGGTACCTGTGATTTCCCACTTGCTTTATATTGTTGTTATTAATTTGGATGCATATTTTCCGTTCTACTTTGGATATCGCATAGGTCTTAGTCTTCTATATGTGAACTGTCATTCCCTTAGCTTTCAGTTCTTTGACCCATACGTCTATATTATATTGCAAGTTGGTTTCTGTATTTGCCATTATTACAATATCATCAGCGAACACACATTCACTTATTTCAACTGGTCTTATTTTAATACTAACCTACTGCTACTCTTTTACATTTTCTGCTACAGCACTTTATGATTTCATCCGTGAAAATTATGAACAGCAGTGAACTTAAAACGCCCCCCTGTCTTTGTGCTCACATTGTTGTCTAAGTAAATATGCGAGATATAAAAAGAGAATATGCGTATAGATATTCAGATATTCTATACAAAATTGGCATTATATTTTAAGAAGTAGTGTGGTTATGTAATAATTATCAAAATATAAATATAATTATTGTTTTATTTTGAACATTTTAGCTATTTATTATGGCGTATAAGTTAAATTTAATAATTTCTTATAGAAAGAGTAAGTAATCGAATATTTTTCAAAGTTTTCGATTAAGAACGTACGAATGGGGAAACAATAATTTCAGTTTTTAAATAATTATTGGACCTGTGGGTATTCTGTTGTACAAACTCCTTATCAAATTATAGTTTTTCAATAAACTACAGGAATTCCAATTCTTTTGCCTTGCAATTTCTGTCCAGGGTTTATCTTCCGTCCCTATGCCAATCTAGCCGCGAGTAAAACGACCTTGTATTGTAATATAACGCGATGTCTCCGTCTGGAAGCACAACTTCGGCAACCGAAAAACGAGGGGCTATACGAAACGCAACACTTTTACGACGAATGACGGGCATGCAAAATCAGATCCCTTTAATCTCGACGAGTTGGCACGCCTCCCTGTAACGTTTCCTACGAACGAGCGCAACCATCGTCTCCAGAATCCTTTAAATCTTGTGGTCGTTCGCCTTTGTCGCGGAAATAACAAAGGAAAACGTCAGAGACGGTTTTGGGGCTGGATTGCAATCCCGATGATGATGTCGCACTAGCATCTGTGGGTTGTCCACGGGGACCATTCGAATGTCGAAGTGTATGTTGACCGTTCTGGTTTTTAGCAATACACAGCACTCGTCCCTGAGTTTTTGATGAGAGTTTTTGATGGATACAATAACAATAAAAATATGAAAGTGGTTTGTTTGTAGCTGATACTAAATAGCGGTTATTGTCAAATTTTCTATTTATGTTTTTTCTCAAAAAAAGAAGATTTCTGCCAATAGTCGTACGTTCAAAAGATGAAGCATATAAAAATATATTTAATCCATGAATCCGCGGCTGGGCGTTAGATGTCTCTGGGATTTTCCTTAAAGACATGTGCTAACGTTTGGTTAACGATACGGAGTATTGAACGAGCGACAGGCATTCCTCCAACGTGCACTGATGAGAACTAAGTGAGCCCGAAACAGCAGTCTGTACATGAGGAATGCCTGGAACTATACAATCAGACGTGTTTTGTGATCTCAGAGGTATATTTATATATTTTTTATATACTTCATCTTATGTTTTTCCTGTTTGCTATTTCAAAATTACACACATTTCTCGAAATCATGCCAACGATTTCCACTAGTGCCACACTGGTGTACGGCACATTACGTACATACATGTTTAAATGTGATACTAGTGTAGAAAAAATAAAATCAAAAATACCCTTGCCACTTTGATGAGTGAAAAACTCCAGATATGTATTTCAGCAACTAACCTATGTCTATATATACTACTTAGTCGTTTCGGTTCATTAAGCGTACTTCCTCACCGAACCGCAACAACCTACTTAATAATATATACGCATATATGTCCATTATTTAACAGGGCAGGCCAAATTAATTATAATGAGTAAATGTTGTTACAATGAAAGATAAGAAACAGGCAATATATTGTGGATTATGAACATAACAAGCATAAGCAGCTAGTTTAGTTAAATAATATACGTTAGTACCACTTCAATATCTTTGGTAAAACAAAAGGAGTGGAAAACTCCAGTCACAATTCTTCAGGATGTTTTATAAAAAAAAAGACGAGTCCGTAGCGCCCATATTTATAGGCCTATTTTAATAATTGAAACAGAAAAGTAAATGGCTGGATTTAGGCCATAAAATGAGCTGATAAAATTATTTCTAGCTCTTAAGCGTTTTAAGGTTTCAGGGCCAATTCTCTTTTAAATTAGACTATACACTTTATAAATGAATCTGATGAAGAATTTTTTTTTAAACAATTTAACACAAGTATACCTTGTTTGTAAAATACCACTATAGATCGTCTCAACTTTCGTATGCAGTATGGGATATAATAGCAACTTTTATCTCTTACTATCCGTAGTTGGTGTCACTAGCACTATCTTCACTTCCGATTGCTATGTTTCAACTTATTTACATACGCCGGCGTCGGTAGAGTACCTATCTACCTATCTGTCTATTAGCGTCAACTGCTGTCAAACGTTATAGTCGTACTTTTAAAATATTTTTAGTTAAATTCCACGTTAATTTGTTTATACATAGTTGTACAAATCGTTCTTTTCAGAACGCTTCCATCTTTTTCGAGCGTACACAGGGCAATATGGATATCTTTCTTGATTTTTAGAAATTTCATAACCTATACATTTCATTACAGTTTTCACTGCATTAATCGAACCTGTAGGGAGAAAACGGTAAGGGAGAAAAATTTAGCTTGAAGAAGAAGTGTATGATTGCAAATGTTTTAATTGATTTTAATAAAACTATGAATGTGAGTGCTGCCGTTCAAGCAGCAAGTAAAACTTTGGATTGCTCAGAGCGTACAACATATAATATAAAACCGGAGCAACATTATCAAATCCAAAAAACCCAAGAAAAGGAAAGGCATACAACTAAATGACTAATTACAAACATATGATGAAAACACGCAAGCACCTATTCGACGTAAAGTGCATAGCTTTTTATACAGAATATGCCACCTACATTAAATGCAATTATTGCTGCTGTCAATGCTGATGATGATCTCCCTAACTTCAGTCGAGCAACTTTACATAGATTGTTAGACGATATGGGTTTCGAATTTTAAAAAGTAGGACATAAAAGTATACTCATCGAACGAGACGACATTATTCGGTGGAGGCACAGATACTTACCAGAGTTCAAGAAGAAGATACAATTACTTCTTGCTATTTGGCATTTCTGTAACTTTAATTATTTCAGGTCGAACTATAATATATACTAATGAATCATGGGTGAATACAAGGCATGCAGTAAACAAAGCTTGGACAGACACCACAATTCAAAATAGTCGACAAGCGTTTATTCATAGATTAAGTACTGGTTTGGAATCCATAACCGTGCTTGGACCTAGTTTTGCATTAGTTCATGCTGGTGATGATAACAGATTTGTTCCTGGTGCTGAATATACATTTCTCTGTACAAAATTTTTAAAATCGGTATATAAATAAAGGCGGTACGAACTCGTCTTTTTCTTATAAGAAAGCTTGTATATAAAATGCAACACGTCACTGTTAAGAAAAGGACCAGATATTACACAAAGTCAGTACTACCCCTAGAAGATATGTCACACACAATCCAACTAACACGACAGAGAAGCGATAGACGCAATGAATGCATCGCAATACCAAATAAAATATTAAATAAAAATAAAATATAATCATTTAACGTAATAATAATTGGCCCTCTATTACATTAAAAATAATGCAACTGTGTCGAAATAAAAGACGAATTATTGCTAAAACTAAATCATTGTTCTCAAAACAAAACTTCTGCCAACATTAGCCGAATATATTAACAATTACTAGATTAATCTCAAGTATTTATTGTATATGATGATTTTCCCTATGAAGTATCTTAAATAAACGTCTATTTTCACTCCTCTACGCCCTTGCACAATTCAAAATTTCCCACGATAAAAATTCCGTGTATAAATCTTGATTGTAGCCTAAATATTTGTCTACCAGACGGTCGGAGATGTAAAAGAAATAAAACCGCGCCTAACGTGGAATATGCTGGATTTAAGAATAGGAAACCGTATCTCTTTACGACCGCGTATACCTAGATGCCCATAACGAATTCGCCGAACGTATCCGGATAAAATTCGGCCTTGATTCGTGTAGGCTTAGTCGCCTGGAGGGAGAAAGGCTTTCTTATCGCGCCGATCGAAATAGATCTTTTTTTTCTCCACGGAACAGCGCCATAATCTTTTATAGAGTGCTAGGAACATCCGTTTCGTGTACGATGAAGTCCGGTTGGTCGCATCCTGAAGGATTCCGGGGTTGCCCGGAGACTAACCTAATCCCTTGTATGTATGGAGCAAAACGACAGATACGGCTGGATAGACTCCGCATAGACCTATATAGTTTCTTCATCCTCTGTTATTATTTGTATCAAACGAATATTTTCAAAAACGATAATAACTTATTATTATATATTATATGAAGGCACTCGTACATTCTCTAATGTCAAAAATAATATACCGAGCTTATATAGAAGAAAACCTGTTGAAATCATATCATCATATTATGATATAATAGTGCGTATGGCCAGTGTACACAATTTCAGGATCATGAGATCGATTTTAAAAAAATGCAGATTCTTGCGTGAACAATACCGAGCGGTTTTTAAAGAGACCTACAAAAGATGATAACTAGTGACCTTGCTAATGTCATTTCATATTCTGCACACTTTCATTAACCGTGAACTTCGTACATCTACATGCTTTGATAATTGATGGACGACTACTTCTCAATACAGCGTTGCCATCTCTAGGAATTTTGCCCGAATCTAGGGATTTTTGAAGCGTTGAATCTTTTCACAAATTAATAAGACGTTCCAGTTAACGATGAACTTTTTAAAAGAATTAATAAATCAATGTATCACAATACATAAGATATATCAATACGTGTTAATTATAACCGTATTATAATAAAATAGTTCTTATTTCCACCAATCTTGCTTTTATCAACATTTCCATCAAATATAACCTAAAAGAAGAGAAGTTACAACACAGTGATAGAGAGTAAAGTATTTCTACTGCGAGAGGAGATGTCAATTTAGGTATTTCTTAAAATTTCATGTGATAATCCTCGGCTAGTATGTGGCTCATGTCATACAGATGTCCCACCACTATTCCCCTTTAAGTGTATTATCGCACTAGGTTGCCTAATACTGTATGTGCCTTAATGCTTATTACTGCGTTAATAGTATGTGCCGTGAATGGTTTAATGTAAGGGAAACTGTGATTTCGTTTCGTGTGGGTGTTTAAAAATTTCGTGAAAAATATGGTTATTCGTGGAACGCTTTTTACATGTTAGCGTGGTAACATAACCCAGCTTATAGTCTCTAATGTATCTAAAAGTTGATAGAAAAATGCTTGTTTATTGAGTAGCCAGTTAACGTTCATTCGGTATAAATGGGACTTCTTATCTCTCACCGATGCTTAATATCATTACAGATAAGATATCGAAAAGTTGTACATCATAAACATATCTTCTAATATATTTAAGTTAAAAAAATACCCCTTACCACCTTGTTGAGTAAAGAACTCTGAATACGCAACTAAGTTGCCATCCTCAGCAGAAAACCA